>JAUMJL010000879.1:0-21092 GCA_033558185.1 Dromococcyx pavoninus
GTGAACGTACCGCTATTGGACGAGGCCGTGCGCCGCCATCTTATGTGTGGGCAAAGGAGCCAGAATGCGTTGGGGCCGCCATGGCTACTGCGGGCTGGTCCCCGCCCTTAGCAACGGGGTGCGGTGTTGGTACTACGACAAAAAGTGGAATATTTTGATTTAAGCTAAAGAAGAGTTAAGTTTCACTCAAGTAACTGCAATTTTTTGGATGTCAGACACAATGTCTCTCTGAAGGCATGGGTTTTATTGCATTTTTTTTTTCAAATACTGGTTTTCCAGACACTGTTCTTTGAGTAATGGTAATGCCTCATGTTATGATCTGTGCTGAACAGATGTGTTTTATTCTCTGATCACCTCTGTTTGCCTGTCTGAAATACAAAGTCAGAAAGAGCTGTTTCCAAAGCTCCAGTAAGCAGAGATTTGACTGTTGTGAACTTCATAATGACGTTAAAATCAGCCCTTAGAAAGTGACAGAATGTGCATAAGATTTCTGGGAAAAATTATACATATGCATGTAAGTGGAAAATATCTTCAAAATATCTTCTGTCCCAGCTCTTGTCTCATTACACGATTGATGGAATCATTCTCTCATGCACACGGGGCTGAAATGAAGGATGATGCTTCTAAAACACCAAAATGAGTCTCAGAGAGTTTATTTGCCAGCAAATCCGATATCAAGGTCCATGAGGGGCTGGAGGGCTGTGAGGATGGTGCTGGTGAGGGCCCGGGGCGGTGAGGAACAGGGGGTCCAGTACCATTGAGGGGCCACAGAGCCGGTGCTGCGGGACCATTGCTGGTGAGGGTGAGGAACCACAGGGCTGGGACCAGTGAGGGACTGGGGGACAGTGAGCGGCCACAGGGCCTGTACTGGTGAGGGGCTGGATGGCCAGAGAGGGACCACAGGGCTGGTACCAGTGAGGGGGGGAGCCCCCAGTCGTGGCCAAACTCTGCTTGCTCAGAGTTCCAACAGAAGCAGCCCTTTATCGGAGCGCCCGCGCTGCCTGCTGCACACCCAGAGCCTTGCTCCTCTCTACCTGTGCCCGCAGGATGTACCCTGCACCCCCAGAGGTGCTTCTGACCCCGTTGTGATGGACAATCAGCCATTGCCATCCTCTCCATCTGTGTGGGTGCTGGAAGCCTCGAGGGCTGGACCCCCTGGTGTCATCCAGCGTTGCGACTGTCCCCATTCCGCCACCACTGAGGACACCCCTGCCACATCCCATGGCTACATCTCCTCTCCCTGCAGGACTCAGGTGGGAGCTCCTCGGAGCAGAAGGCTGCACACCTGAGAGATGAGTGATTCCCAGTGCTCAGAAGCCCCCAGAGCAGCGCAGCCTCCCCCCTCACAGCTCGTCAGGAGCCTCAGGCATGAATGAAGTTCTCAAAAGGGGGTCTTGGGGACCCCAGAGCACTTGCCCTGGAGCAGGGGCTGCTCCTCTGCTCTTGCCGCAGTGTCCCCCACCCAACTGTCTCGGCTGCTCTTCGTTCCTGAAACTGGGAGAGACCAGCAGCAGAAAGGGACAGCAGGGACTGCTCTGGAGGGCTGTGGGCATCCAGAGGCAGCTCCCTCTCCTAGGACAGCTCGTACTGGGACCGGAATCGTTTCCACAGCTGACGAGACACGATGCCGGTGACAATCAGTCCCAGCAGCGAGGCCATGGAGCCCGTGGCGATGGCAGGGACCGCGCTGGGTGTCTCTGCAAGGACACAAGAAGGGTGTGTGATTGCAAGCTGGAGCCCCAGGCCAACGGTGGGGCTACAAGAGGGAGAGCTGCAGACCCCTACTCACCATCCGAGACCGCCAGCTGCAGGCTGACCACCTGGGAGCGGTGGCCGAGCAGGATGCACTCGTAGTGGCCCTGGTGCTGGGGCTCAGCGTAGTCCAGCCGCAGCGTGGAGCTGCTGCCCACCGCCTCCTCCCGGTACTGCGAGAGGGCCACGGGGGTCCTCAGCCAGCGGACGGTGGCGTTCCCGGTGCACCGCGCGTGGCACTCGATGCGCAGGGCCCTGCCCCGCGTCCCGTTGGGAGGCAGCGACCAGATCCGCAGGCTGCAGGAGGGCACTGTCCCCACGGACAACCCTGTGCCCTGCTCTGCCCGAGCAGGGTGCCAGCTGATGCCATCCTCAGCCCGCCCCTCGGCTTTGGGGGTCGTGGTGTCGGAGCCAGGGAGCGTGGAGGTGGTTGGAGGTGCTGTGGGACTGCCTGTGGTGAGGTCTCGGGGAGCAGGATGCTCTCTAAAAGGGGGTTTGGTGGCAGCAGCCGGCTCCAGCGTGGTCTCAGCATCAGGTTCCCACGATGTGGTGGTCAGGGCTGTGGTGGGACCGTGTGTGGTGATGCTCGGCTCCAGGGGCAGCGCTGTGGTGGTCGCGGTCCTGGCTGTGCTGGGGGTCCCTGTTGTAGCTGCTGCTGTCTGGGGGCTCCCCGTGGAGGTGTCAACAGCCACCGGCTGCTCTGTGACGGCTGTGAACAGGTCACGGGTGGCCTCGCTGCAGCTCAGAGCTGGGATAGAGCCCCTCTGGCACACGTTATCCCATGGGTTGACAGCCCACTCCGACCACGCTGCCCAAACCCCATCCTTCTCCACGCCAGGAACACAGGGAGCGGCAGCGAGCAAGAGGAAACTGGTGCTGCTGACACAGCAGCGAGGATGGGGATGGGAGGTTTGCAGAGCTGTGCAGAAATGAGGCTGCTCCCATTCCAGCAAAGCAATGCAGGGTTACAGGAATTGGATCCAAGGGATGGGACAGCACCTGGGTCCTCTGCTCCCCCCCCACAGTGCTCACCTGCAGCGCTCACGGTCACAGATGCCACCCTGGTGAAGGTCTCCTGCCCGATGCGCAGCGTCAACACACACCTGAACTTCACTCCTTCTTCCACCTCCTTCCCAGCCACCAGCAGCGTGGACACGATGTCAAACAGCTCCTCATCTGTCTCTGTGGTATCAAAGTCTGCCTCCTCCAGCACTTGATCCCCCCGGTACCAGGTGAGCAGCTCCCCCGTGAGCGGGTACACGCGCTGGGCTGAGCAGCGCAGGCGGGTGGGCTGCCTTGGCACCAGGGGGTGGGGGTCCATGTCCAACTGCAACTTGTCCGGGAGGGCTGAGAGAGGAATTGCAGCATCAAGCAGTGATTTTCTGGCACTGCTGCCCAGGAGGGAGAGGGATGTTGTGGGATCCAGGACTTTGCCAAGGAGGCGGTAAGGGATGGGCTGGAGGATGCTTACCGTAGACTTTCAGGTTGACAGTGCTCTGGTAGCTCTGCCCATGGCAAGTGCCCTGACAGAACTTGGTGCCCCCCATGGCCACCACGGCACCGCTGATGTGTAGGATGCTGTGGGTGGGGAAGGAGGTGATGCTCCCCATGTTGGTGTCCAGTCCCTTCCACTGTACTGTGCCACCCGTGCAGGCCAGGGAGCAGTTCAGCTGCACCGAGCCCCCGTATGGCACCACCGGCTCCCGTGGCACCACTGCCAGCTTGCTCGCTGGTCGCCCTGGGTGTGGGAAAGGGGAAACTGGGGATTTAGGGAAGGGACAATCGACCAGGGCCCAGTCATTCACAAGGCAAATGGGACACTGCTTTATGCTCATAAGCATAAGCTCCCTTCCCATCACTGCAGAGGGGGCACTGCTCGTTAGTGATGGCTCATTAGGGATGGCCGAGGCATCCCCCACAGTGCCACCAACCCAGGGCAGCCTCTGGCTGCCACCAGGCATCGGGAGAGGCCATCCTGGGGCACTGTGGCCACTGCCAGCCCTGGCACAGGCATCACCACTTGATCCATCTCCATTTACCATGAGTTTTTCCAGCTGTTTCTTGGGGAAATGAGCCCCAAATCCCCTTCCTCCCAGCTCTTATCCTTCACCTCTGGCAGCAGGGCAGGGAACTCTGTCCGGGCACACTCTGTTGCTGGCACAGCAGCGCACTCCTGTGAGTGCCAGGATGAGGAGTGCAGTGGCAGAGATGCCCATGGGCCACGGTGGCCATCGGGGCTCAACAGCAAGAAGACCCTGGTGCCACGCGGCAACGTGCCGAGAGCAGAGGGCAGAGCCGGGCAGCGGATGGGTTAAGGGATTGGGAATGGCTTTTATGCCCCGTGGCACTCACCACTGCAGCCCCACAGCGAGCCAAGGAGGAGGAGGAGGAGGAGGAGAGGAACCGGCTTCATCGCCCACAGAGCCAGCAGAGGAGCAGCAAGGATTGGTTTTCCTTCCTTCCCTCCTTCCAGGGAGCGAACGCCACCAACCAGGGCTGTCTCCCTCTGGGCACTTTCCCTCTCCTCAGCCCTTCTTAAACTCTGCAGGACCCGCCCCCACGAGCACTGACCCCGACTTTCCAGCCCGAAGGGTATTTCCAGAGGGAGATTTCTGATTTGCTTCCAAGTTCAGCTCTTGCACAACCCCTGGCTCTGACACCGAGCGCCGTGTCAGCAGCCCCAGAGCCAGCAGAACCCTTGGTCTGAAGGGTCCCCATCACCCCATCTGAGATCCCAGCTCTTACCACGCTTCCCTGGCAAAGCAACCCTTTCCATGCCTGGAACACCAACGGCTGAGATGAGCCATGGTGGGGCTGGCTGGGAGAGTGGGGGCAACCCAGGGCACTCAAACCCATTCCCCCTCCAGCTGCCAGGGCATGGGGCCCAAATGTGGGTCCAGGGCCTGTGTTCAGCATTGCTGATGAGTGCATCTCCAGGGTAGAGGGAGAAGGTGACCAGACTCAGACCTGAGTGATGCTCAGTAGGGCTGCAAGAATGTATTCCTAGAACAGGACGTTTTTAGGGATAAAATTAGATGTTCCTGGGAGGGTTGGTTTTATGGTGTAGGAGGAGAAAGTGTTGCTATTCTGGGTAGATGTTGACTTGGTAAGGCCATACCTGGAATACTGAGTTCAGTTTTGGACCCCTCAGTACAAGAAGGACATTGAGGGGCTGGAGAGCATCCAGAGGAGAATGGAGCTGGGGAAGGGGCTGGAGAACAGGGGTTCTGGGGTTGTTTGGCCTGGAGAAGAGGCTGAGGGGAGACCTCATCCCTGTCTGCAAATCCCTGAAAGGAGGCTGTGGCGAGGTGGGTGCTGGGCTCTTCTCTCAAGTTACAGGTGACAGGATGAGAGGAAATAGCCTGAAGTTGCACCAGGGGAGGTTTAGATTGGATATTGGGAAAAATTTCTTCACCAGAAGTGTTCTCAGGCACTGGCAGAGGCTGCCCAGGGAGGTGGTGGAATCACCATGCCTGGAGGGGTTTAGAAGACAGGTAAAGGAGGTGCTCAGGGATCTGGTTGAGTTTTGGACAGGTACAGTTGGACTCGGTGATCTCAAAGCTCTTTTCCAACCAGGTGATTCTGTGATCACCCCACGTTATCTCATCTCAAGGCCTTGGCACAGCCTCCTGTCCCCAGTCTCACAGCAGGTCTGGCATCACTGCTCGCTCCTACCCAGCTCCATGGGAAGAGACGGGCCCGGATCTGTCCCATCCCATCCCACCAGGCTGTGACCAGGTCCAGGGATGCTGCCAAAGGGCCAAGGGAGAGGACGTGCTGTTGTAGACATGGAAAAGTCAGCACAGGACCAGGCTGTTTCCCATCCAGGAATGCTCCAGAGAGGCAGCTCCGGGTACTGGGCGTCGCGCATCCTTTCGGGATGCCGGATAATTAATCCTCTGACGGTCCAAGAGGCCTTTGAGCAAGGGAAGTGTTCTGTAAACAGGCACCATCAAATCTGCACATTCAGCCAAAACCAGGTGATTAATGGCTCTGGGGGTTTTGTTCCTTCCATCCTGTGTTAACAGAGCACTTCCCGGAGTTTCCAGTGGCCACCGGAGCCCCCCCCCCCCCAAGCCATGACCAGGGCTGCTCCTCCCGCCGGCCGGGCTCTTCCCAGCAGTGAGTCTGGGACTCCCGAGGACACACAGATGGTGCCAGGGTTTTGCTTCCCCATCCAGCTCCAACAGCTCAGATCTGCAGGAGGCCACCTGGCCAGCACCTCCCTGGGTGATGGGTGAGGGCTGGAAGGGCCCTCAGGGCACACAATCCCTCCCAGTGTTTGCAGGTGTGGGGAGCACCAGCCATGAATTGCTTTGTTAGGAAGGAACCCTTTGTAATATAAAATAAGAGTTAAAAGGGAAACACCATCCTCACAGCTGCAGGATTTTAGAGCAAGAGGGACAAAACACAGACAATTAAAGAATAAATTATCCAAGCACCGTGGCAGGGTCTGGTACAGCTTCCTGGGGGGGCTCCTGTAACGACAAACCATGAACCACAAGCAACGACTGCTCCTGCAGCATCAGCCCCAGCCTTTTGGTGCCCACCAGCTGCCAGGTCCACGCCAAGCACCAGGGGCTGTGGAGCTGCTCAGCCTTCACAGTCATTAAGGACCAGACTGATGTCACCTACAAGAGGTGGCCCTCTGCAAGGCCTTGGCATCGCAGCCCAAGCCCCCTGGTGCCCCTCAGTATGATGGTGAGGAAAGAAAAAACCCCATAAATCAGTGTCTGAACCAAAGTTGGGCACTAACAGAGCAGAACTTTGTTTTAAAAAGAAGGTTTCCCCAATGGGTCATCAGGACATTGACAGCTCCTGGAATATCCAGTGCCTGGGGATGCACTTCCTCCAGCTCAGAGATGCTGTGAGCACCCAAGAGCTGCCCCGGGCTCTGCTCTGCAGGCAGATGGGCAACACAGACAGCAGAGGGAATTGGAGTTCTGGAAACCTGACCAACCTCCCACTCCATGAGCTCTAACGGGGCCATTCCCAAGCCAAGGAGAGTTCAGGTGACTCATCCCAGCTCGGAGCAGCTCTCACAAGCTTGGCCCGAGCTCCTCCACGCAGCGACCCATGCGGTTCCCTCTCCACCACCAGCTTGGGCCTTCTCCATCAACAGCCTCCAAGGACCTTTTTCCCACCCTGAAGGCACACACAGGCAGCTTCCTGCCCCCAGCACAGCCAAGAGAGATCCACAGGTGGAGACACAGAACGGAAAGAGCAAGCTCAGGCACTGGGACAGTTTTCCACCCAACAGGAAACCTTTTGGGTCAGAGCGAAGGGAACGATGGTTTTTCAAGAAGCAGAAGCCCGAACGTTTTTCCTGGAAGCCGATTGTGCTTCTTCCTGAGGGGCAGGAGCCAGGGGGCTCTCGCTGGGCAATGCTGGGACCTGAGGTGTTTCTCAGGAAACAAAACAATTTGGTGGGGAGAGACAAACCACGGAGGGACGAGCGCTGGCCCCCCGCACAGGATACCCCCACGTTGCTGCCGGAGCCCCTTGGGTTGGGGTGTAGCCCCGGGCTGTCATCACCAGCACCGCTAACACCCGATGTCAGGAACAACACAGCTGCACCAGTGATACAAGGAGTGGTTGTTATTGCAGAGAATGGAATATTTTGACTTAAAATCCCAACTCTTGTCTTGTTATGATGGATGGGAATCATTCCCTCAAGAGCCCAGCGCTGAAATAAAGGCTGCTGCTTTCTAAAACTCCAAAATGAGTCTTAGAGAGTTTAATTGCTGGCATTTTTGGTATCAATAGGTGCAATGAGGGCAGCTGGAATGAGATGAAAGCTTTCTGCGTGGCACAAAACACGGGAATCTCATCCCAGGGAGACTCATCCCACAGACCAGCTCTGCCCCTCGCCTTGTGGCACACACCTCAGATGACCACCACAGCTGGCCAACAACTGTATTATCATCATAGAGTGTTTTGGGTTGGAAGGGACCTCAAATCCCGTCCAGTTCCACCCTCCCCTGCCATGGGCAGGGTCACCTCCCATTGGATCAGGGTGCTCTGAGACCCACCCAACCTGGCCTTGAACACCTCCAGGGATGGGGCAGCCACGACCTTGAAATCACTTCCTTTTTTCTTCAGTGATGCAAAGCAAGAGAAGCTGAAGGGGCTTTCTCAAATAAGGATTCAAATAGTAATATGAAGATAAGCTCAAGTCCAGAGGAAATAAATACAAAAGGTGACATATTGGACAATAGAGGGCTCGTGGTTCCAGCTCATTACAGGATATCGGCCATCAAACCTTAGATCCCACCCAAGAGCTGACTTGGATGTGTTTATACTTCTTGTGATTATATTATTCACTTAGTACCATCCTCAAATACCAAAAGAAGTGCTTAAATGAGTGAGATAAGATCTAAATTAAGCCTGGCTGGAAATGAAGACAACCAGCCCTGGGAGGAGGCTCCTGCAGGGCCGGCAGCTCCTGCTGCACACGTGGTGGTGGCTGTGGTGGTGGCTGTGGTGGTGGCTGTGGTGGTGGCAGCAGCTCAGCCCTGGTCTCTGGTAGCCACCAGGGTTGACTGTGATCCCTTCCTCTGCTGCTGGGAAGGGATGTCCCCAGCACAGCCCATGTTCCCGAGGTGCCAGAGATGAGAGTGCCCATGCCAGCTCCTGCTGGGAGTGTGGGATCCCTCCTGCCCATCCTTTCACTGGGAAGTTGGGCCCCTCACTTCAAGAAGGACATTGAGGGGCTGGAGAGCATCCAGAGAAGGGGAACAGAGCAGGAGAACAGGGGTTCTGGGAGCAGTTGAAGGGACCTGGGGCTGTTTGATGGGGAGAAGAGGAGGCTGAGGGGAGATCTCATCCCTCTCTGGAGCTCCTGGAAGGGAGGTTGGAGCGAGGTGAGTGCTGGGCTTTTCTCCCAGATAACAAGACATGGGATGAGAGGAAACAGCCTCAAGTTGCACCAGAGGAGGTTTAGATTGAATATTGGGAAATTTTCTTTACTGAAAGTGGTGAAGCCCTGGCAGAGGCTGCCCAGGGCAGTGGTGGAGTCTCCATTCCTGGAGGGGTTCAAAACCATGTAGATGTGGCACTTTGGGACGTGGTTTAGTAGGGATGGAGGCGTTGGGCTTAGAGGTCTTATTGACTCCAAGGGCAGGTTGGAAAGGAGGACAGAGAACTTCAACACAACAGGAAAGCAGCAGTTTAATAAATAATCTGTCGGAGGGAGAGATTTGCCAGTTCTAAACACAACCTGAACTGAAATAAATACATTTCATTGTTAGCCTTATAAAAAAGAGAGAGATACAGCAACGCACGCAATAGTGAACTTTGAGAGCACAGAGGAAGTGCCATCCCGCAGGGAATGTGGGCTTGCCACGTGCCCAGGCTTTTTAAAGGGAATCAAAGATTTCAGCAGCCATCCAAATGCAGAGAACAGAAGAAAAACCAGGGAAGTAAAGAGTTACTTTTTCTTTTTTTTTGGCAAAAGTAATGGCAAAAGAGAAAGCAATGGTTTAACACAGGATTTTTAATGCAACAAGATCAGTTTCATCTCTCTTGAGCTGCTGCTGTTAATACCAGAGCTGCAGAAAAAGGGCAATTAAGCCAATTTTTGCCTTATGTTTGGGGCATTCCTGTTACTGCCCTGAAGTAAAAGTCAGTGCAGACAAATCCTGGGAATAGCAGTGTTGGAACAACCAGGCTTGGGCACTGCACAGCAGATCAAGGGAGGACTGTAAAAAAAAGGCTTCATTTTTTAAAAAGTTGCGTTTTCATATAAAGTAACAAAAATTGGCAAAACTAGCTGAGTGCTCCAGACAGATTTTCCAGTCTCCATGTAGGATGCTGTGGAATTACCAGCCCTTCAGAACAGGAATTCTTCATTCAGGTCTGGTAATTTCAGCGCCGTCACCGCTCGGCCCAAGTCCTCCTCTGTCACTTAAAGGCAGAAGGGTTGGTTGGTCACAGCCCTGCACTGATGGGGAAGGGAGTTACCAGGGGCTGAGCCCCCAAGGAACCTGGGGAAGGAATTCCAAAGATGTGGAAAGGAATCCCTGCCTGCTTCCAGCACTGGAACAAGAGGCACCTCTGGGGATGCCGGGCTCAGGGCTTCGCCTTGTCCCAGGGTCAGTGTTGGCACAGCCAAGGGTCGATGTACAAATCACCTTTCTGTTGATAACACTGCTCCCAGCAAACCCTCAACCACCCAGTGCTGAACCCATCCCGGCAGCCAAAGAAGCTCCCACAAGGTGGAGCCTTTCAAACAGCCGGGCTGCAGCCCTGTGGCATCGCCTTCCCCCAGCCCAGGGGCCACCAAAACCACTCCAGGTTCGATATTCACAAACTGGACACCTCTGGAAACTTGGGGATCGTGTTGTGATGGACAGGGCTGAGGAGGGATGCTCCCCTGGTTAGTTCTGCTGTCTGAAGGGCAGCAGAGGCTGAGACGCCGCAGGCAGCAGTGGTGGTGAGAGGGAATGGGACCAGAAACACAGTGGTTTCAATAAACTCTTCAATAAAGGAAAGGACTTTGAAAAATATATCTCTATATACTTTGTACCATATAAATTATGCTCATCTTTGTCACGTTCCACTATATTCCACCTGCAAAGCTCCAAGTGCCTCAGCCTGCACGAGATAATGATTTGGTGTTTCCTTTCACTTCATTTTTGTCTGAGGGACAAACCTACTCAAGTTCTTTTTAATACAATGTGAATAAATAAATCACCAGGTGTACTTGGTAAAAGCTCCAGGCTGAAAAAAAAAAAATAAAGGCATTTTTGTGAGGAACACAGAGCTGGAATTGCTGCCTGGAAGTTTCAGTGATTGGATTCCCTTCAGGAAAGAAGCCTGTTGCGAGCTGGGAATGATGTCTGGGAATTTGGAGCATTACCACAATGAACCTGGGAAGACTGGAGTCACTGAGACTTCTGCAAACCCTCTGCTGCCCTTTGCACTGTCAATAATCTGCTCTTACTGTTCTGATTACAGGAGCTGGGTACCAGGCTGGATTAATGCAAAACAAACTATGAATTATTTCACTTAAATGTCCACCTCCAGTAACTATAACTGGTCCAGAAAATTGGTAAAGAGACATTAAATCATTAGTTCAACCCTGCTCAGGCAGGCAGTGGTTCCAAGCTGTTAATATCTGAAAGACATTTAAGAGACCTACACAAAATTGAAGCTCTTGATCTGCCCAAAGCCAACAGGAGCCCAGATGCTGAATACCCCCTGGAACTCAGGTCCCCTTGAACTCCTGGAGTGGGTTGAGCTGCAAAGCAGGGGATGGATGGTGCTCTCCCCTCCTTGCACCAGCCCTGGGACAGGGGCTGAGCTCTCCAGGGCTGCCCACTTGGTGTTTTCCACTCAACCCATAGGTAAACAGTATTTGCAAGCACAGCATCAGCCACCACGACCCCTTTGCAAAGACCCAAGCGTTAGTGAGAGCGCTCCTTCCCTTCTGGGCCCTTCTCTCCCAGGTCACCTGTCCCAAACCTCAGGAGAAGGGATCCCAGCTGGAGAACAACAACTCTTGCACATATTCAGCTCTGAGACAGGACTATTTTTGGCCTCTGTATCCCTAATTCGCTTAACAACTGATTTCTTAAGTGTTCTCAGTTTGGTCTTGCTCAATGCCATCACTTCTGATCTCACCCAACTGAAAACCATCGTTCCTCTGCCCTCTCTCTGTGTATCAACCAACAACCCAGCCTTCCCTTTACCTTCATCTTTGCTTCTTTCACAACCCAAGTCCAAGGATCCTCTGCTCTCTCTGAACAGAGCTGAACCCTGCAGCAGAGGCTGCAAAAGAAATCACAGCAGGCTCAGAAACGCCACACGGAACCCAAACCTACAGTGATCACCACGCAGATCTTTTTTGGACTGAGAAAAAACAAGCTACAGTCATTAACCTGGTTTTAATACCAGACAGCAAGAGCCTGGGGAAAAAAAATGAACGTGCTTTGTAAAGGTGCTCAAGACAAAAAGCTCTTCCTTCGCCCTTTCTCTCGCTTTATCAAAGTGCTTGACAGAGTTCAGGTGTTTCTCTGACCTCTCCAGAGCTGCATTTTCTAAACAATCTTTACAGTTCCAGAAAGAGGCTTCTGAGAAATCCTTCTACCTAGAACAGACAGAGGTAGCCACAGACAAATGTAACACAAAAAGGAAACCCAACCTGAAGCACAAACGTTGACCACCGAAGCATTTGAAACGCATGTGGTTGCCTTCCTCTCCCCGCCCGTTTCAGTTGTAACTTTACTGCTTAATTTTTTCTCATTTTCATCAGAACATCAAGTCTTTGTTTTGGTCTAAGTTTCCCTTGGGCCAGAACGGGCAAATTCACCAGGTCCTTGCAGCGAGGACCCGCTCACAGCTGCTGACTCCACTGTTCTTCCCAACGCACACGCGTTCCGCCGGTCCCCGCGGCGCACGCCAGGGACAGGACCAGCAGTACCAGTTCCATCCAGGGATGGGACACGTAACAGACGCCTCGTTTATTCCAGTGGGCAGCTTAATTAGTTCACATTAGCACACAGACAACGCTGGCTCCTCAGCTGGGTGAGTGGAGTGTTTGGCAGGGCACACCTGGAAGTCCAGCATTCACACACAATGGGGTTGCTGGGAAGAACAATCCCTTCGGGGGGAGCAGTCCAGCACCTCCCTTCCCATCGGCACCAGATGACACAGTTGCCCCACTTTTTGCACCTGCTGGGTTATGTTTGGCTTGAAGGGAAACCCTTGTTAGTGGCACAGCCTGTTACCTCGATTCTTTCTCCCCCCCTGCCCTCTCTCCCCGAGCTCCAGCTGGCAGAGTCCATCCTTGATGTGGAGCCAAGACACAAGCTGAGTCCTTCCCTCCCGACCTCATACGCTGCTGTCCTCGAGCAGGGGCTCCTTGCCATCCGATCCTCCGGCCTGTGGGCTGTGGGTGTGGGTCTGGGCTCCGTTACTGTGCTTCTTGTGGCTGCCTGACCTCAGTGCAAGGTTGTGTTCTGGAATGAACAAGGCCACCAGGAGCGACAGCAGGACAGAACAAGCCCCAAAGAGGAAAGGAGGCCCTGGGATAATGCTGCTCTGTTGGGTGAAACAGAGGAACGATTAATGCTCAAGTTCCAGGACACAAGGAGCCCAGCAAACAGAATGATAAAGCTGAACAAGTTACCTCGTCAGTAGGGTTGGCCATGTTGGGTTTGGAGGCCTTTCCCAAAGTTTCCACCTCAGCCATTTCATTCAGCTCCACGTGGAAGAGATAGAAGACAAATCCATAGAGCGCCGGCCCCAGGCCGTTACACAGGCCCCGAATCCCGGTGATCATCCCCTGCACCACACCTGGGGACAGCGTGAGGAAAGGGAAGTATGGCTCCAGCTTCCTCAAGAAACTTGGTTTCCTCAAGGACACTCAACATATTTAAAGACAGGATCAAACGCTCAGATCTGGACTGACAGACACTCTACGGATGAAATCACCCATCAGATAAATCCCCAGGGGACTCACCCTGTTGGTCGGGGTCTGCGTTCCGAGACACCATGGCACTGATGGCTGGGAAGGTGATGCTGGACATGGCAGCCACAGCTCCTGCTGCCCACATCATCCTTGGAGAGAAGAGGCAGTGGTTAGGAGGTTGGCTGGCACGGGCCAGCAGCAGGGCAGCACCTTCCTCACTCAGGGGATGGAGTCGCCACGATGGCACCAGGTAAACAAGGGCAAACTCTTACCAAGGCTGCGATCCGAAGCCGTACCAAGCGAGCTGCAGGATCTGGAAACCCAGTCCCAACAGGATGGTGTTTTTATTTCCTATTGAACGCATGAGAATTCCCAACACTACTGTCTGGAAAGAAAAAGAGGTGCTTTCAAAGTAAGACATTAGAAAGAAATTCTTCACGATGGCGAGACACTGGCACAGGTTGCCCAGAGCACCCTGGAGGCGTTCAAGGCCAGGTTGGATGGGGCTTGAACCCCCCTGATCCAGTGGGAGGTGTCCCTGCCCATGGCAGAGGGGTGGAACTGGATGGGCTTTAAGGTCTCTTCCAACACAAATCATTCCATGATTCCAAGTGCAAAGAAAGGTGACCGCCTTGGAAGACAGGAGATGGGAACCTGAGGGAACTCGTGCTGCTGTTGGAGCAGCTACCAGGCACATGCACTCCACCATCCTCAGAATGTTGTGCTGGAAATCAGCACATCCCATCCATGGCAGCTCCATGGAGTTCCATGGAGCAACCTGCTCTACTGTCCCGCTCTGCTCTGCACTGGGGAGGCCCCACCTCAAATATTGTGTTCAGTTTTGGGCACCATAGTGTAAAAAGGACATCAAACTACTGGAGAGTGTCCAGAGGAGGCCACAAAGCTGGTGAGGGGTTTAGAGGGGAAATCATGTGAGGAGAGGCTGAAGTCACTTGGTCTGTTCAGCCTGGAGAAGAGGAGATTGATGGGGGATCTCATAGGGATCTGCTGCTCCCTCACCCGGGAGGAGGAGGAGCAGGCGCTGAGCTCTTCTCTCTGGTGACCAATGACAAGACTCAAAGGAATGGCCAGGGGAGGTTTAGGTTGAATATTAGGAAGAGGTTCTTCACCCAGGAGGTGTTGGAACAGCTCCCCAGGGAAGCAGTCACAGCCTGACAATATTCCAGAAGCATTTGGCCAAGGCCCTCAGCTCCACGGGGTGAATGTTGGGGTTGTCCTGTGCAGGGACAGGAGTTGGACTGGATGATCCTTTTGGGTCCCTTCCAACTCGGGACATTCTGTGATTCTATGATAACCCCACAGTTTCTTACAGTTTGTTATCCAACAAACAGGAGCTGCATTCAAACAATAAGAGGGGCCACGGGTGGCTGTGCAGGGGCCTGATGATGCCAGTCCTGACCCCAATTATGAGACATTTTGACCATTGTGATAACCAGACTGCTGAAGCCAAGACAGAAAACACTTCTCACCTGAGCCAGTATGGAGAGAATTCCAACTACACCAATAAAGGCAGCCACAGTCTCTGAGGAAAAACCAATGACCTGGGAAAAGAACAAAGAAGGACTTTTCAGGTAAAGAGATTTGTACCACAGGAGCAAAGCCACTCCTCCATCGGTGTCACCTGTGTTTACTGACACAGCTTATCAGGTGCTTAAACATTAATCAGATGTCTCTCCTGCTACCTCCTGCTGCCACAGGGATAAAATGAAGATTTTCCTCTGGCTCTAAACCACTGGGCTCATCAGAAATGCCTGGAAGCAGCTTGGGCAGGACGGACAGGCAGACCATAAATGCCTACAGAGTGCTCCCATATTTTTTAGGAAAGCTGGAACAAATCACTGTTTCTTATGGCTTCAACTTTACTGAGTTGTTCACCAAGATTATGTTCCTCAGGACACACTAAGAGAATATCTGTAAGCTGGGATTTCCTGCATTCAGAGCTTTCCCTCATTGCAAAAGACTCACCTGTCGCAGGTACAGGAAAAAGCTGGAGTACTGGCCGGCTTCGGGAAGGTAGGAGAGAAAGACAGTGATACAGATGAGCAGCACTGTAGAATCCTGACCCACCTTCCGCAGGGACTGGAGGGAAGAGAGGGGGGGTGAAAAACAAAAAGAAAGATTTAGTATCATTAAATATTCTCCTGGTACACAGAGAGCAAAACCAAGTGCTTAAGTCAGTATCTCCTACCAAAGACGTGAATGTTTGAATGAAACCAGACCAGGGGAAGATGTGAAGGCTGCCACCTGGTACACAATTCCCACCTGGTACCAACTCCCAGCCTGGAAGGAGGAATTCTGACCTCTCAGTTTCTCAGATTTAGAGTCAACAGCTTTTAGTCAGAATTGGTTTTCTCTCAGACAGCCAAAATCACCTTCCACCAAGCAAAAACGAGGCGAAACTGTGCAAAGCTCATCATCGTTAGTAAAGGTCTGGAGGAGCCAGGAGCAAAAAAGGCTTCTCCTGACACAGTCCTATTGCTAAATAATGGCATTTTTATTCCAACAACTGCTTCCACCAAGAGATGCTCTGGCTTTAGCACATCTGGAGCTGCTTTTAGGCGGTTTGTAGCTATCTGAGATCAGTCAGAAGCTGCCAGACACATGCAGTCTGCCATCTGCTGTACACTGCACCTTCACGGGCTCACTCTGAGCCTCAGGGCCGTCACCTTCTGTGGGATTCACTTTCCTTTTGAGAGAAATTAGGAGAACTAAAGCAAATCCAAGCAGCCAGAAAAACAGCAACCAGATTACTTACAGCAAACGGGTCTGCTTGTTCCCAAGAGATCGGAGCTCCCCAAGAGACCGGGCGCATCTCTTCTGGCAGAGACTCTGGCACAGCCAGCAGGATGAAACCAATGTCCAGCAGAGCAACACCTGAAGCCAGCACAACCACCAAGGTATCACCATAGGCTTCAGAAAGATATGCACCAATGGCTGGGCTCGTGACCAGACTGGCAGCAAACGTGGCTGACACCTGGAAGCATAAAATGTTAAAACAGCCTTTGCTTCCTAGAGCCTGTTTTCTCCTCCAGAGCAACCCACGGGTACCAGTTTTCCCATCTTTGATGCAGATAATCCAGGTGGACAGGGAATCCTGCAGCCAGAAAGACAACATATTCTCTTGCTGCAATCCAGGCTAAGTTCTAGCAAAGGGAAACTAAAGCTATCCTAACAATCCACGTCCAGTAACCCCACAGATCACAGGCTTCTTGTACACGTGCCAGCATCACAGCCTGCCCCTCTCCTGGTGCAAAGCTCAAGGGCCAGGCTGGTTTAAGGGCTAAGCAAGAACACAGATGTTCAGATGGCAGCAAAATTAGCCCTCTCCTTTGGTGCTAAATCACAAACAGAAGAAATGTTGGGCTGATGGTTGGACTGAATGATCTTAGAGGTCTTTTCCAACCTTAACGAGTCCATGATTCTAACAAGGAGATTGTATTATCAGTGAAGGGCGGATTGTCTTTTCACTGACACAGTCCTCAGGCTTATCCACAAGTCTCCCAACCCTAATTTTATACTTCTCCCACCTGCAAAGCCCTAAATCTTTCTTTTAAGAGACAGGGCAGTTATCCAGCTCCTTACCAAGCCGTACGCCGTGCTGCGTTCATGCTCCTGTGTGATATCGGCAACGTAGGCAAAGATCACAGAAAAGGTGACAGCAAAGACTCCTGACATGGAAATGACAGCAAAGTACCACCTGAAACAGGGATTGCCAGCGTTAGAGAGCGACCAGACAACAGCCTGCAGCTCAATGAGAACCTCTCCCTCATTATTCCTTCAGCTCATCCTGCTTCACTGCACCAGAAAGCGCTCAGGGAACACCGAGCTTCAGTCACGGAGTTTTATTGTTTATTTTCCCCAAGCAGGAAGGAAACATCAACAGGTTATAATAGCAATAATGGACCTATCAGGAGAACCCTGGAGAGGAAAGCCAGACTCTTTCTTCCCAATGCTGAAGCCTCTGGCAGAACCAGACAATCAGTGTCTAAGCTGAGCAGTCTTCTGCACCAGATGGACTCTTCCATCTCATCCTCAAGCCACAAATCCCCCTCACGCAGCCTCACACTCATCCTCCTCCTCAGAACCCCTCGGTTATGATAGGATTAAACTCACCAAGGACTGATCTTCATAAGGGGAATTGGTGCACACGTGAAGAAGACAGTGAGGAGGAGGAAGGATTTCCTGCCCCAGACATCAGAGAGAGCACCAATCAGTGGAGCACTTAGAAAAGAAAGCAGACCCTAAGAGAGACAGAAAGGATGGCAGAGGGGAATCCCTCAGTCAAACTCCCATTGTTGACAGCATAGCTTTTGATGACATCGTCTAAAGACAAAAATACAGGGAGATGATCCATTCCTATTTTCTACAAGCAGGCAATACCAAAACAGCACAGTTTGTGGTCCTTCTGGGCAGGTCTGTGCAGCTGCCAGTACCTCAAAAGAGGCTGGCACAGCTCCACCACATTAACATCTGCTGCAGCTCTAGGGAAAGCTTCCTCTGGCAGGTGGAGACAAGACAGACTCGATGAGACGCCAGGGCCATTAAGAGCCCCTCGGCACACGGGGGAGTGCCCGGCTCGCATCGAAGCGAACCTCTCCGAGGCCATTTTTTGAGATCCTCTTGCCACAGCAAGGGTCTAACAATCTCTTTCCCCGAGTCAGAACACACAGCTGCTGGTTATTTGCAGCAGCTGCCTCCAGTTCTGCTCTGGGAACACTGGTTTAGCCCAAACTCAGCGCAGGCCAGTGGCCACGCCACAGCACAGCTCTGTCTTCTGCCTGGGACAGCCCATGACAGCTTCTCTTTTGGGTGAGTTCAGATGTCACTGATGGTTTTTTAGGTTGTTACACTCCAGAATCTGGTCACAGGGCTGATCTCACATCCATAAGAATATTCCCAGCCGAAACACAAAGCTGTGGTGGCCCCCAGCCCATGCTGACAAGCAGCACGTTGTTAGTGTTGCTCAGTAAAATCAACTGCCCAAGCTGCCTGGCTTCTACGTTCCAACAATTCATAGAATCCTAGAATAGTTTGGGCTGGAAAGGATCTTAAAGCCCATCCAGTTTCACCCCCTGCCATGGGCAGGGACACCTCCCACTGGATCAGGGGCTCAAAGCCCCATCCAACCTGGCCTTGAACACCTCCAGGGATGGGGCAGCCACCACTGCTCTGGGCAACCCGGGCCAGGGCCTCCCCATCCTCACAGCAAAACATTTCTCCCCAAGATCTCATCTCAATCTCCCCTCTTTCAGCTTAAAGCCATTCCCTCTCATCCTCTCTCTGCACTCCCTGATCAAGAGCCCCCTCCCCAGATTTCCTGGAGCCCCTTTCAGTTCTGGGAGGCTGCTCTAAGGTCTCCCCAGAGCCTTCTCTTCTCCAGGCTGAACAACCCTAACTCTCTCAGCCTGTCCTCATACAGGAGGTGCTCCAGACCTTGGGTCATCTCTGTTGCCTCCTATGGACTCACTCCAACAGATCCAGTTCTTCCTTCTGCATTAGGTTTGCCATTGGCCAAAATACAAACATTTATCTGTCAAACACTGGTTGCCACCAGTGAACAACACCAATGATAATGCCCCACCAGTTCTTGCATGGACTGAGATTCAGACAAAAGCCTGGAAGGAACGTTCCTCACCTTGACTCCATGAATCAGGCCATTCATCAAGAATGTGTGCTGAGGAAAAGTCTGGTGTAACACCTGGGGAAAAAAAAACAAACACAGAGCTGGCAAAATTTCTGACAGTTGGGTGCCTGAGAGAGCACAACAGAGAAAATGGGAAATATGCTACCAAAGAGGCCACCGCGGGATCTACGGGAGGAGCTCCATCTCTTCACTCCAATACAGCCAACCACTTTCCATAACACTTCCCAAATCTATAAATCATTCCAGCACTCACCATCAGCATCATTCTCAGGTAGAGTGGCTCACTGTAAGCATCATTCCCAAGGGTGAGCATCATTCCCAAGGGTGACGGACTCACCGTGAGCATCGGTGTGGTTAGCAGCCCCCAGGCAAAGAACTCCAGGAAGATCACCACCACGGCGTGGTACACGCTGGGCTCTCCAATCCCCTGTCGCTGCAAAAGAGAGCTTTGTAAGGAAAAACACACATGTATCCCAACCTAGGACTGATTTGAGATGTGTGGTCAGATGCCAAAATGCCATGCCCTGACCGAAGCCATTCCCGAGGTGAACCACTGCTGTTGAGCACGGGTGATCTCGCACCACAGCATCTCTCCACATGCCCCACTCTGACAAAGCTGGAGGTTTTCTTTATCCAAGAACCAATATCCCTGACACCCTTATGCTTTGTCTAGATATGACCAAACTTATCAGCCTTTCACACTCGCTTAAGGACTGGAAATGAAACATCTCAGCTCCCTGCAGATGCCAACAGCAGCATGTGGAACAGCAGAGAAGACGCTGGGAGCTTGGGAGTGCAAACTTTTTGCTCCACACCAATCAGTGTGGTGGGAAAGGCACAGTCCTTGGATTAAGCATTAAAAAGTCTACATCTCAAGGTCTCACGGAGCTGCTCCTCTTGAGAACGTGTGGCTGCTGCAGAAAAGCAGCAAACACAGAGTGGTATCAGGGCCCCAAATTGTCCGAGCTGCGCTGTCAGGAGGGATGGGGCTCACACCCCTCCCAAGCTGGGGGAGATGCTGCTGCCCATGCTGTCCAGATCCTCTGGAACATCTGCAACCCTGTCCCTCAGCAAAAAGCACCTCTCGGGAGAAGCCAGGGATTCCCACAGGGCTGGGCTCTCCATCCTCCTCCAGGACACCAGTAAATGCCAGCATTAGTACCGATGGATCAGTGGGCGCCTGCCCCGGGACCGGGACTGGGCCGGTATGGGGAAGGCAGCCTTGCAGGGCTGAACCGGGGAGCCTCGGGGTTGGGTCCAGTGGCCTTGCAGCCCCGGTAGAGAGCAGGGGAACTCCGGGACCGGCGGCTTCACAGCTCCGGGCGGGGGCAAGGCCGCACCGGGAGCCCAGCGAAGCGGATCCAGTGGCTTGGCAGCCCCAGCTGAGGGCAGGGCCGTATCGAGGCTGGTAGCATCGCAGCCCCAACCAACGGCAGGGGAGCCCCGGGGAGCTCTGGCCACGGAGCTACCAGCGGGCACTGGGCTCCCTGGGTGGCGCCCGGGGCCTGGTACGAGGAGCGGCGAGGAACGGGGCGGCTACCGGCTGCGGCCTCGCTCCGGCTCCTACCGGGCCCCGGGCCCACAGCCACCCCGCTTCTCGGTCCTTCCTAGTCCCCTTGGTCCCTCCCCGCCCCCCCGGTCCCGGCCCCGGCCCCGCTCACGCCCGCCCCGTCGCGGATCACGATCTTCTTGGCCAGCAAGACGCTGCGGTTAAGCCGCTTCTTCTTCTTCTTCTCGCCGGTCATGATGGCGCCGCCGGGCCGCTGCCGTTCGCCGGCCTCCGCGGCTGCCCCATCCTCCCCGCGGCGGGAGGCGCCGGGCCCGGACCCGCACCGGGCGGGCAGCGCCGGGCCCGGAGCTGCGGGCGGCGACGGCGGCGTCGCCCGGGCGACGGCCTTGACGAACACTCAGTGCGACCAATCCTGACCCCCAGAGGCTGCGCCCTCGCGTCCTATTGGCTACATTCCTTCTTCCTGGTCAGACGAGCTGAGTCGTGATTGGCTGGTAATGCAGAGAGGGCGGGGCTATCCTTGCTGGGGTCGCGGCGGAGCGCGGGGCAGGCTGGGATGTGCCGGTCCCTCCCGGGACCGCGGGGTGTGCCGGAATGTGTCGGTTCTACCGGGGAGAGGGTGGTGGTGGGGCGGGGCGCCCTCAGGCCCCGCCCCGCGTCGCCCGGGCGACAGCGTTGACGGGCACTCTGGACGACCAATCGTGGCCGCTGGGAGCCACGCCCTCACGTCCTATTGGCTGCGCCGCCTCTTC
>JAUMJL010000880.1:0-245612 GCA_033558185.1 Dromococcyx pavoninus
GAAGAAGGCGAGGGCTTGTGCGGAGCGGGAGGTGGAGGCTCAGTCTCCCAAGGCACCGGGAAGCTGGCACTGAGGAGGCAGGGGAGCTGTGACCTCGAGTGGGTGTTCTACTCGGGCTTCGCACCTTTCCATCAGCGTAGAGCATTTCTGGAAGCGGTGTAAATGAAGCACCTGAGGGCCCCGTGCTTCAGATTGCACTGTGTTCATTGCTAGGGGGAAGCCCATGTCCTGAAGGACTGGGAATACTCTTGGAGGCGAGGGGCGGCAGCAAGGGAACACCAGCCTAGGCTGCCACTTATCACAGTCTGGATGGAGCATGCTTGAAGGGGTCTTAGAGCCAGGAGGAGTGAAACCATGTCCCTCTTGCCCTGTCTGGAAGCGTGACTCTGGAATTCTTTTGCAAATGAATGGGACTCGGCCCCTTGTGCAAACTTCCCATTAATAGGAAAACAGGGAAGGGATGTCAGGTGTTGGCTGGACCCTGCTCGTAGTGGGAACTAGTCCTGCTTGGATAAGCGAGTCACAGAATTTCTTCACCCGACTGCCCTACCCCCTGTACAAAGCAATAGAATCTTGAGACCCCTTCCCTAGTCCTGGGCCTTTTTTGTTGTGCTTGGTGGTCTGCCTCCAAGTGCTCTCTGGATGAGATTCTGGGATTGACTGAAGAAAACAGCACACTCGGCTATATAGAAGTAAAGGGTTGGAGCCCAAGATCCTGCATTGACCCCAGACAAGCTGCTGCCTGTTTCTGTCAGTGCCCTTCTACCTCATTTAATCCCCATCACTCCCCAGTTTCCAGATGGGAAATGCCGAGCACAGCTGGAGGCAGGTACGTGGTGTTCGTTAGCTCCAGCTGGAAGCCAGACAAGCAATGTAATTTTACAGGAATGTATTTGGGAAAGAGCCACCACCAGGATCCGTGGGTGCCCGCCAGCCGGGGATTGCTGGAGAGCTTCCTGAGCCAGGTGGTGATGTCAGCGAGTCCTGACTGCATCCCCGATCCTTAATCTGTTTTATTCACAGTGCTTATAAGCAAACACTGCACATGGTGTGCGGAGAGGATGTGGGAGCCAGCAGGATTGGAGGGAGAAGGCGTCCCATCTGCCTTTGCTGTTTCCAACTGCTGTTCCCTGCTTTGCCAGTTTAGTTGGAGTCCTCGTATCCTTCAGTTCAGTGTTTGCTAATATTTAATCTAAACCTCTCCTCTTTTAAACTATTACCCCTTGACCTATTGCTACAGGCCCTGCTATTTCCATGTGCTTCAGATTTGTAATTAAGTATTTTGGAAGGAAGGCCAGAAGAGTAGTGTCTGTGCTCTGTGCTGGCATCAGTTCCACACAGCAACCTGTTCCTCCACTCCCCATTCGTGTGTCCCGGGGGCTTGTGGGCTCTGGGTGTCTCCACTTGTGTGTCCTGAGGTGTGGCTTGAGGGCTCGGAGCTTGTGTGTCTGGGGGTCCCCCTGCTCGTGGGACTGAGGTGTCCCATCTCATGTATCTCTTGGGCCTCCCCTGCTTGTGCTGAGTCCCAGCTTATGGGTTCGAGGTCCCTCCTTGGGGGTCGCTGCTCATGTGCCCCATGGTCTCCCACTCATGGGCTCTGAGGGTCCCTGATTGTCGGCTCAGGGGAGTCCTCACTGGTGGTTTCTGGGATCCCCGCCTCTGTGTCCTGGGGATCCCTGCTCGTGGGCTCTGGGAGTCCCTGCTTGTGTGCACCAGGGTCCCTGCTCGTGGGCTCTGGGGGATCCCCACCTTTGAACTCTGGTGGTCCGGCTTGCGGGCTCCGAGGGGACTCTGTGGCTCCAGGATCCCTGCTCGTGTGCCCCGGTGTGTCCCGGAGCCGCGGCCGGGGCTGCCGCTCTCCGGTGCCACAGTCCCGGGGTCGAGTGCGCGTTCCCATCCCCGTTCCCACCCCCGGCCCCGCGGGCGGAGCGGCCCCGCCCCGGGCGGGCGGAGCGCTCCGGGCCGGTCCGAGCGCCGGGCGCGGCAGCGCGGACTCGGGGCGCCATGGCCGGGGCGCGGGGCTGCGGCTGCCGCCCCCTGCTCCCCCTCCTCGTTCTGCTCGTTCTCCTGTCGCTGCCACCGCCCGGGCAGCCGGGCCGCCACGGTGAGAGCGGGGCTGCGGCCTGCGCGGGGCCGGGACCTTCCCTCCTTGCTTCCCTCCATCCCTCCCCTGCCGGCATCGGTACCGGTGCCGGCTCCCCTCCCTCCCTGCCGGCACCGGGACCCCTCCCCATCGCGTCTGCGGAGTCGGACCCTCTCCCCGGCTCGGTTGGCTGGGGGGGACTGCCAGACCTTTGCTTCCCCCCTTTTTCTCACCTCCTCCCCTTTTCTCCTCCCCCCCTGCCCCCCCCTTCATTTCCCTACCCCCATTTCCCCCCCCCTTCTCCCTTCTTCCCCTCCTTTCCCCCATCTTCCCCCCTCCTCCTCTCCTCCCCTTCCCCCTCTTCCTTTTTTTCCCCCTTTCTCCACATTCCCCTTCCCTGGGCTGCCAGGCCTCCCAAAAGTTTAGGTGGGAGTAGATCCTGGGCAAAACCGTATGGATTCCTCTGCCCAGAGGGTGTTGCAGTTCTATGCAGAGGTGACAGAGCACCCACGGCGTTTCCACGGCGTTTGGAGGGACACGCAGGGACCTGAGCCTTCCCTGTCTTGATTTGGAGCCAAGCATCGCCTGTGTCGGCAGAGCCGGCATCACTGAGAGCACTGAACGGACACCCTGCAGTCTTTGGGCTTTGACCCTCCCATCCCTGGAGGGATTTAAAAGCTGGGTGGATGTGATGCTGAGGGACATGGTAGAGTTGACGGTGCTGGGTTTGTGGTTGGACTTGATCTTAAAAGTCTTTTCCAACCTGAACAATTCTGTGGTTCCATGTGATGCTGTGCTGTGCTTATGGGCTGTTCGTGCATTGAAACTTGTTTATGGGCTTTTATGATGCTGATTCTGGTGCTGGATGGACGCGATAGGCTGAAATGTCTCGGGTGCTGTTGTTTGTCTCCTCTGGAAGGGATGTATGTTCTAGATTAAACTGTTTATCGTTAACGCTTGGTTTTCTAGTCAGGGAGTCTTAATTAAAGAACCTTCTCTGACTCTAATGTTCATGCTTGGAGCTGTGAAACTGTGTGGTTGTGGTGGGTACCTTTTCCTGAGGCATCTGTGCTGCAAATCTCCTGCATCTTGCTTGGCGTGGTGTTGCCGGTGGCTGCGAGCGGTGGGCGAGGTGAAGGCCAAGCTTTGCCAGGTGGTGTCGGGTTGTGGTGGAGGTGGCACCGCGCCGGAGCCTGTGAGGTGTAACGCAAGGCAACTCCTGGGTGTTGGGTGCTTGTGCTTCTGACAGACTGGTCGGTGTTTTGAGGAGCAATATTTCAGTTTCTTTGGTGACTGGGTTTAAAGGTCGTGACATCTCCAAAGAGAGCGTTCCCACGAACCTCCCCTGTGTGAGACGTGGTGGAAGTGAGTGGGCAAGACTGTTTCCAGCAGGAAGCGTGTCCCAGTGGGATTAATCTTCTCATAGCAGAGGGGAGCGTGGCTTTGCTCTGTTTCTCATTGTAAGGGGGTTTCGATGTGGAGAGGATGTTGTGGCAGTGCAGTAGTCCACTTAGTGGAACAAGAGTGGCTGTTGTCTTGTGGACAGATCAGTGTGGAGTTAGGAAGGGCAGAGGGAATGGTAAGTGTCTAGACAGGAAACACAGTGTAGGTCAGGATTTCAGCAGGAGGAGGTAAGAATATTCTAGGAAATACTGCTGTGGTAGAGGTCAGTGTCCTCACTGACTTCCAACGCCCCAGTAAGATGGTAAGAGGAATTACATTAATCGTTCCCTCCAGCTTTAATGCTGAACAATTATTCCAGGTGAGGAATAAAACAAGTAGGTGAATTTGCTTCTGTTGCTGTGGTAGCTGGTCATCGCTTCCCACCTTCTGAAATGGCCCTGTGACACAAGGAGACCCCCTTGGTCTGGAGATTTAGAGGAGAGTCCCAAGGAGGAGCACCCTGTGGAGGAACAGCGGGCCCGATGTTCCTGGTGCTTTGGGGATAGAGCACACGGAGACACAGTAATCCTTTGGGGTGTGGGAGGAGCTGGAGCTGCCGGCCTCACAGGGAATGTTCCTGCCTTTGTTAGAGCAGTGTTTGGGATAAATCTCTCAATACTTTAAAGTGGACTTGGATAGTATTTACATAGTGAAAGTGAAGGAGATTTTTGCTTCCAGTACTCTAAAGACTAAAGCTCTTTACAGCCGTGAGCGGAAAAGCCAGCTGCAACCAAATGGGCTTTTCCTGGTATGGAGTCGATGGGAGAAGTAATCAGTGTCCCATGTGGCTCTGGAAGGACATCAGTCAGCCAGTTCACTGGAGTTTCTCCTAGAACAGATGCTGCTTGGCAAAGTCCTTTATGATTTCGATAAGGGGATGCAGAGGATGCATATCACGTTTGCAGCCGAGATCGGATTTGGGCTCCTTAAGGAAGGGGTTAGCTATCCCAGGAATGTGGATGCATGGAGGAAAGACGTGGCAGCAAGAAATGGTCTTTGAAAGGATGGGTGCAAAGTGTTCCATTGAGGAGGAAATAAATGTCTGTGTAGATATGGAGGGTGCAGAAGCGTGTGGGCAGGAAAGGGATGAGTGTTGGGGTTGGTGAAACAGCACGTGAGTCTGTGCTGTCTGATGTGAAAGAGAGGTGAACCCCTGGAGACACACAAACACCAAAGCCTGTGAACTGTGGTACTCGTGGCCCCGCTGGACTGCAGGGTCCTGTTCGGATCCTTTTTCAGAATAAGTACAGTCTGACCAGAGAGTGGAGCCCAGTCCCAATGGGCAGAGAGCTAGGGAGTGGGTTTCACAGGAAAATACTGACTATGGGCTGTGAGAGGAGCGGAGGGGGGAGTGACAGCCAGACAGGGGGGCAGTGAACTGTCCACCTCCCTGTGGATTAGAGGTATGGCTTAAAACACAGCGAGGGAGATCCCTTGGACATCCGGGATGCCTGCTGGAGCTGCTTGCTTGGAGCTGATCCTGCCCTGGGATCCGAGCTGGCTGCATGGAGCTTTTGGCACCACCTCTGGTGTGCTGTGTGCTGCCTGTGCCGAGTGACTGGTGTTGCTGGCCTCCTCTGTTAATTGTAATTGATTATAATGAAGGTTAATGAGTTTGTGTATCTCATGCTTTAGTGATGTGCATCCTCTGACTCAACTGGTAGAAGGGTAAAACTCATCACTGCTAACTGAAGGTTTAATGTGGCTTGGGTCAGAGTAAAATACCCAAAAGCTGGCAACAGAATCCCAAAGGAGCGTTCACAGTGCCTGCCTTCTGTCTGGTGCTGAATTTTCTCCTGGCTCCGTAGGAAACTTTCCACTCTTCCTTAGGAATTCAGTAAACTGAGGGACGTAGGCACACATAGATGGTCATCATGTGTGTCCTCTCTTAGTCTCGCTGCTGGGAAGCTGTAAACAAACCTGGGTGCCATCAGAGGGATTTTAGTGTGTTATGGTTGTATGGAATGATGCTCTCCAGTATTGTTGTGATGCTGCCAGCAGTGGGGATGCAGAAGGGGTGGTTGGAGCAGAACTGGAGCCTCACAGCCCTTGCTGGGCCCTGTGGGGCTGCAGAGACTGGTTTGAGACTCAGCCCTGTGAATCCAACCCTCCTTCCCCTCCATGTGGGAGCAGTGGCTTTCTGCATATCCCTTGTTGGTGTGCGGCCTGAGCTGGTCACATCCTGATGAGCTTGAGTTTATGAAATGAGTTTATTTTGTGGCTATTAAATTCCCTTTTTCTTCTGGTATTTGCTTATATGGAAGAGCAGACCTTTTACCTCGCTTGGTCGGCTCGGGAAGGAGCTGTGGTAAAGGAACGGGGATGACTGGGGTGACCTGCTCGGTGTGGGTGGATGTAGCTTCATGCTGTGCTCCTGCTGCTGAGCCAGCAATCTGCAGGCATGCCGAGGTCTACGGAGAGGGCCTTCTGCTGGATATGGATCCTACCTGTGGGGAGTGCCCTAAGAGCTCACCTTCGCCTCTGGAGAGCTGCAATGGCTGCAGCACATCCCAATGGTTTCTGAGTTCCCACACGCTATAGGTGCATGGAATTCCTACTGCAGATCTGGGGTGGGGAAGGGAAGCTGATTCTCTTCATCCTGTTTGCCTCTGATGCTTAAGGTAGTTAGAGGCAGCCTATAATGAGAGAAGATAAATACGATGGGTGCAGTTGTGTTTTTGTCCTTGGAAATACAATCTCTGTACAGCCAGGGATGACTGATGAGAAGCGCATTCTCCACGGTGACGGGTGGCGCAGCTCAGGCAGCAACCCCGGCCAGGGTCAGGAGCACCTGAGGACAAGAAGTCCTGGAAATCACTGGAAAATCGCACACTTGTGCTTGAGAGCTGCACTTGTGATATTGCAGTGAAATTTCTCAAAGTGGGTGGAGAAAAAGCTGGAAAAAAATAGTGACTCTTAGGAAAACTGCATGTAAATATCCTCAAACATATGGAAAACTGCTGAGAATCTAGTGTGGGTTTTGCTGTGGCTTCTGATTTTCCATGATTGCTATGAATTAAACCTCCTTTCCTTTGTACTGAACGTATGGATGAATCCTCATGGGTAGTAATTGTCCTGACTGCAGGGCAGCATCCTAACACCTGGAGGAGTGAATCTGGCAATGCCTTCACCGCAGGGTGGAATCCAGTGTGTGTCCAGGTTCTCTGGTAGCTGCAAGCTGCCCCGTCCTTGCTAGAATCCTGCCTGGTGCTAAGTAGGTCAGACTAAGTGTGTTGTTCTTCCCAGGGTGAGATAAGGTCTGTGTGTTCATTGTTGGAAGGTGTGTGGGACATAGTGGCCAGTGCATTACTGGGTTAAGGACACATCCCAGGCTTTGTGTGTCCTGGTAGGAAGAAGTCCTGTCCCCCAGGAGCTGCCTCTGGAGGCAGGAGGAGGATTTAATGCAGGATTGTCTCTCGTGTTTTGATTTCTGCTTTGTTGCACTTATCCCTTCTGTTGGATTTTTGATTAAGCAGTCTGGTACCGAATTGCTTTAAGCAGGATGAGCGCACCCTCCTTCTTTGATGAATTATGCCCACGGTGAAGGGAAGAACAAGGCATTGTACCTCCAAGACTGGTGGTGGGGCAGGGGAGCTGAGAGTGAGGGGAGAACTATCAGAGTTGGAAATCCTACTCCTTTAATCCCCTTTCTCTAACGGGAAGCATCTTGGAGCTGCACTCTTCCCAGAAATCCTTCCCAGTTGTGCTGGCTCCATATGATGATTCACTCCATCTGCTGCTTCCAAGCTGCTTTTTGGGAAGCAAGCTGCTTTCCATAGCATCTGCCCTGAGGGAGCCTCCAAAACTCTGTCCCTGTGTCCCAGTGCCACATCCCCACGGACAGAGGCACTTCTGAGTGGCAGTGGGGAAGCAACAAGTGCAGAGCGGTGACGTGTGAGAGCCTGGGAATGGGCAGGAGCGAAGTCTGTGGTTGGAAATGCCAGACAGAAAGAAGTGGTTTGCTGGGGTGTGTGGTGTTGGTGGTTCATCCCGGGGAAGGAAGCAGCCCTTCCCGCCCCTGTTTTTGGGCGAGGGAGTTGTGGCACTGTGCTTTCTGTCACCTCTGAACATAAGGGCTGCTTTCAGGAAGTTTATCTCCTTTTTTTTGTATTTTTTTCCCAACAATTCTTGTAATTAATGAACCTGCTACCACAGCAGAGATGTGCTGTGTGAGTTCTGCAAGAACAGCACAGCTCTTCCTGCAAGGTCTGACACAAAAACCTGGGACTGACGCTGTAGCTTGGAACCAAGAGCAGGAGAGGAGAGACAAGGAGATGGGTATGGAACATTTTCTGACCTGTCACGGTGAGACAGGGCTCAGCTCCATCGCTGCACTCGGTGCATGTGGATGTGAGTTCAGCCACTGCGGCGACTGCTGCTGGGTCAGGGGTCTTTGGGGGCATGTAAAGTCTCTGGAGGTGATTGTTTCTGGATATAAATGGTGGTGAGGAGAATGATTCCTTCCCCACTGCCGGGAAGCTCGGGCTCCTTTGATGAGCTCACCAATTCCATTGCCATGAGCCACTAAAACTGCTGCTCTTAATCCTGTCTGTGATGCTGGGCGACCAACCTTCCGCTTCCCAGGGGAGTGGCTCCTGGGCAGGCACTGGCAGCGGCTGTTGATGGGAAAAGTGATTTACAGCTGCAATTTACTGTTGTTTACACAGCCAATGTAGAACAGTTGCTTCCAAAAAATGATTCCTTATAAAGGAAACTTGGCCTATAGGCTTTGTCTGGTCCCGAGAATCTGCCCAATGTTGCATATGCAAATTGTTTATAAGAGTTTGCAAAAGGCTGTTTTGTTGCACGTGTTTGTTTTGCCTCGGTTGTTTTTGTCAGGTCCTTCAGAGCTCTCTAAGAACAGAATGAGCAGCCCTGGCCTTGTGTCAGGAGATGCTGGAGCCCCTGGGAGCTGATGTAGAGAGGCTGCATAGTCGAGCCGGGGCTGTTCCACAGCGCAGGACAGATGGATTGACGCCGTCTCTCTGCATGTCCTTGAACAACTTCTCTCTGTGCTGACCTGCTTCTTTGTGCCTGCTCCTCCCCATTGCTTTGCCTCTTTAACTAGTGTTTCTGTTCCGCTTTCTAGGTTTCCAGCAGATTTCTCTGTTGTCTTCCTATGAAGTTGTAATCCCACAGAAGTTGGGAAGAGATCGGCGGGAGGCGTCCAACGTCTCCTCAGTACAGGTACTGGGCACTCTTACAAATGCCTTCAGTTTAGTGTCTGCTTCCTAATGAAGTCTGCCCAAAACTGACCCAAAATGCTCACAAAATGCCATCAGACTCATCTAGCAGCAAACGAGTATCCGTCCTCACAAAAGGGATTGCATCTGGCTGCGTTATGGCAAATACGACCCTGCTCTAGGGATTCCAAGTTGCCTCAATGGATTTTTGATCTGGATGTAAAAGTTGCATAATAAGAATTATGAAGAGAGGAATGAGTTGTGGAGAGGTGGTGGAATCATCATAGAATCATGGAATGGTTTAGGTTGGAAGGGACCTCAAAGCCCATCCAGTTCCACCCCTCTGTCATGGGCAGGGACACCCCTCACTGGATTGGGGACTCCAAGCCCCATCCAACCTGGCCTTGAACACTTCCAGGGATGGGGCAGCCACCACTGCTCTGGGCAACCTGGCCCAGGTCCTCCCCACCCTCACAGGAAAACATTTCTCCCTAAGATCTCATCTCAGTCTCTCTCTTTCAGCTGAAAACTGTTCCACTTGTCCTATCCCTGCACTCCGTGATCAAGAGCCCCTCCCCAGCTTTCCTGGGAGATGCTCAGAGTCTGACTGGAGGAGGCCTGGAGCAGCCAGGCCCGCTCTGCTTTGAGCAGAAGGTTGGGTTAGTCAACCTCCAGCCTGGATTATTCCACTGTAGTCATGTAGCTAAGGACTACACACTTCAGAGTGTCTGGATTGGACCAGCTGAGTTCAGTCACAAATCTCACAGAGCCTGGCAGAATTCAGCGTTAACACAAACGCTGTGCAGGTTCTTGCAGTTGCTGACCAGGGCTGAGTCGTAGTGGTCAGGTGACTCAGCTTATCCTGTGAATATTTAAGGCTGCTGCGTGTAGCACTTGGCTGAGACGAGGCCGTTTGGGTGCCAGCTCGCTGTGAATGTTTGGTAATAAACCTACATTGTCCTCCTCCAGCTGTAACTGGAAGGTTTTCTGTGGAAGCCTTAAAACAAGGAATATCAAACCACAAAGCTATTTTGAAATCGCTTCCTTCACGTGACTTCTCCCGAGTTACAGGGAAGGGATGCCACGTTCCGGAGGCAGGGGCAATTATGGAATAGGTGTTGGTCTCACCCACGCGTGGTTATTCCTGGTCTGGTGCAACAAGCAAGGTTTAAGAAGGGAAGCTGATGAGCTCAGTGTCCGGCAGACTCAGTGCGTGGCTGTGCAGTCATTCCAGCTGCTGGATGTCAGGGAGCCAGCAAATCCTGATGGCTGCGGTCAGCCCCTCGCTGTGAAGCCTCATGGGATCAGCAAGTTGGTGAGGAGCACAGGGAACAGCTGCTCCCCTGCCCGGCGCTGTGGCACCCACGGGAAGTGTGATGGGAGAGGCAGTGCTGAGCAGCAGAGCTCCGCTTCCCTCCAGGAGCTGGTTCGTGGTTTGTTGGTAACAGCTCCGTTTCCAGCAGTGTCTTTGCTGCCGCAGCCGTATCTGAGGAGGCTCAGAGTGGTCCCGAGTTATGGAAGGTGACAGTAGGGGTTGGAATGCTGCAGCCATAGCTGTAATGGAGCTCACAGGCTCTTTTCTTTGAAGTTCTGATTTCAAAGACTGATTTATTCATTAATGGGAGTAAAATGTACGGGTTTTTTTGTCTTCAGGACAAGGTGTCTTATGCGGTTGAGATAGAGGGGAAAGAATACACCATTCACCTAGAAAAGAACAAGTAAGTGATGAGTTTCTTTAGATTAAATCCCTTCTACTGTGTGCAAATAACAAGTGGGCAGGTAGGATGTGAGTTCCCACTTGGGAGGTCCTTTCTGAGAGGTGCAGTTACCTGTGGGCTCAGCGAAGCCTGCGAGGAGAGGACGAAAGGGGGTTGAGTCGCAGCCTTGGCTGTCGGCCCGGGTCGTGGTGACCTCGGCCACCTGCCGGTGGAGGAAGCAGTTTGCTCAGAGGGAGCTGGGGAATCGCTGGGATGGCTCTCTCCATTCACAGCTAAAAATAAACAAACCCAACTCCATTTCAAGTGAATATTCTCGCTTTCTTCTGGGGTTTGTTTATTGTTCTGGGAGTTTTTTTCCTGTCTCAGTAGCACGGGAACAGTGATAAATGAGGAAGTTGACTGTATATCCAAGGCCCTGATAGCCATAAATACAGACAATATAAATGTTGTCTGTCCTCAGTTCAGCAGCAAGGTGCCGTTTATCAGGTTATCACTTTTTAAAGATTGCCTTCATAAAAGACAGAGCTATTTAAATCCCTGAGCCCCCGGGGATCTCCAGCTGCCACTCGCCCAGCCCTGACCCGCAGAAACATGGGAATTCAGCTGCGCCACGCGAGGGATTTACCAGCATGTGTCAGCAGCCTTAATCGTGGGAGACTTTCCCAGTGCACTTCCTCCCAGAACTGGGGATGAGAAGTTGTGTGCAGTGGGCTGAGTGTGGTGATTTTGGTTTATTATCATTCTGGATGAAAGCCAGCTTTTAGCGTAGTTTAATGGGTTTTGATGCTTATTTTACTCTTTGGGGGAGGTGGTAGATTTGCTTTCATTAATGATTCTGCCATTCTGGTATCTTGGGTTTTGTTGTGGAAATGCACAATTTTGTTGTTAATTTAGTTGGCTTTTTTCCATTTTGAATGTTTCTTTATTTAATTGCAATTATGTAGTCAGGACCGTTTTGGTTAGGATCATCTTACTGCCCTGTCACAGCTGTTTCATGACCTTCCTCTCGTATTCCCTCTCCATGCAGAGAACTTCTGCCCAAAGATTTCACAGTTTACACCTACACTAAGGAGGGGAAGCTACAATTGGAACATCCGGATGTCCAGGTGGGATTTCTTTCTTTTTATGCTCTTACTGAAGGTGATGTGAGCATCTCAGGATGAGGGAGTCTTGAATTACAAATTGACAGTTGTGTTTTTCACTGGGCCACCTCGTAATCCCTGCTGCACTCTCCCTGGAGACGATCCTTGGTTTTGGATGAGGCTCTAGCCTGGAGCTTGTAATCAACCCATATTTTCTTACATGATTAGTCCATGTCCGTTAGTCCATAAACTGGGAACAACTGGAAGGGATGGACAAGATCATGTCTGGAAGACGTTTGAGAGGGATGTTATCTGTGTAGCACTGGAGTCACTCACTGGAAAGGCAGATGCAGCCCTCTCCTTCTGTACCAGCAGGCTGCTTGGTAGATTGCCTTTGAAAATGTAATTGCTTTGTAGAACATGAGTAAAAAGCAGCTTGTGTAATAAAAAAGCAGGAGACTATTTCTAATGGCTTCACTCTTATGGATCAGCATTGTTCCTTTGAAAGGGAAGCATTAATCATATATGATTCATAGGATGGTGGTTTTGAAAATAGAGTTAACTGGGTATTCACGTCCTCGCTGGAAGCGATGGGCAAAGAGGAAAGTGCTTTTTCTGCACGAGGTCATGAATGTCAGAGTGGCTCTGAAGGACGAGCACGAGTCTTCAGCATGTTATGCATTGCTGAGGCAACAGGCCGCTATAAAACATTCAAAAATGCACTTGCTGGGTAAAACAGAGTGTGTTTGCTTCTGCTGCTGCCTTGTCTGGTTTCCAAAATGTGCATGTACAGAAGGGGAGTGTTCTGTCTTGCACTGAGGGGTGCACTGTGCGCCCAAGAAGCTCTGCATCCCAATGCCCACTGGTGAGGAGGTGTTGTCCTCTCCTTGTGGAGGGAGGTTATGTACAAGCCTGACATCCTGCAGTGCTGTTCTCTGGAAGACAGAATGCTGTTTTGGCCCAAATCGGCAGGGAGGGGCTGGCCTCGAAATATTTGAGGCAGGGCGGAGGACAGAACTTAGGAGCAGGGTGACTTTCGGACAAGTTAAGGATTCCGAGCCCTGCTCGCCTGGTGTCGACAGCACATGAGCAGCGCCAGCTCCGGGTCCGGCTGCGGGTGGTGTGGGCGAGTGGGATTCCAAACTGCAGCGCGTGATGAGCTGCTGGACCCATCGAGTTGTGAAGTTATGCTTTCCAGGATAGGGAGGTGGGGACCCAGCTGGAGTGCTGTGCCCCTGGCATCTTGGTTAGCTTTGTGTATGCAAGTCCTAAGTTCTAAGGCTAGTGAGGAGATTTTCAGATGTACTTCAGCGAAGGAAGCCCTGTTCTATTGTGCAAAGCTGGAGGTGTGTTTGGAGCTATCGACTGTAGATAAAGGGGTGTGTTAAACTTAACCTACAGTATCTTCTGTTCTCAAGGTGTAACCACTGCTGGTTGGGGGCAGGTGCAGTGATCATGTGCCCCGAGATTGCCCTGCTTGGGCTGACGTGTGGAACACGGGTGTAACGTGCTCTTGTTTTCCCTGTAGGATCACTGCCATTACCAGGGATACGTGGAGGGCACCCTGGGCTCTGTGGTTGCTGTCAGCACTTGCTCCGGGCTCAGGTACCTCTGCTTCTCTCTTGTGTCCCTGTTCTCACACCCGTGTCACTGCGCTGAGCCTGAAACAAACCCCTGGCTCTGTAGCTGCTGCTCAGCCAGGCAGGATCAATGATCATGGCCAGGCCGCAGGGCAGCCTTCCTGGGCATCCTTTATTCCTGCAGTTAACAGATATTTGTTAACAGATAGAGTTAAATAAGCTCTGTTTGTTATCAGAGCACACTCAGCTGTTCTGTGACACAATTTGCACAGTGACTGCAAAGAACTGTATACGGTGCAAACGTATCAGACTGGCCCTGATGATTGTACACTTCAGATCCAATGGAAATGTTTTCTGCTTTGAGCTCATTCCCGCAGGTTTTGGGACACTGATTTTTTTGCAGTGCCATGTCAGACACCAGAATGGCAATGCTGTGCTTGAACCGAAGCGTTTCTGCTCAGGGTGTGTGGTTTAATTCTGGGGCATTGCAGGCTCTTACAGAAGTGTTTGATTTGCTGTGTTTGGGAAAGCTTTGTACAGGGAAAAGCTGGTTCCAGCCTTGAAAGGAAGAGTGTGGCTTTGCAATGACTGAGATAGAGATGTGCCTTTAGTTATAGAAGAACAACTGTTCCTTTGTGTACGAATCTGGGGAACAATGCAAAAATTTCTGACATGCTGCTGTATTTTAGGGGTTTGGTGACGATGGGGAACGTCACCTATGGGATTGAGCCCATGGATTCCTCTTCGGGCTTCAAACACGTCTTGTATCGATTGGAAAATGTGAAGAAAGAGCCCGCGTCATGTGGGGTGACCACTGGAGACCACGAAGGGGAACAGGCAGAGGAAGGTCACCATCCCAGCATGACTCAGCTGCTGCGTGTAAGTGCTCCCTTCTGCTCTCCCCAGTCCCCCATTCGGCTAAGTGCTCCGCTAAGGATGTGGAAGCAGCTTATCAGATTTCCCGGGGCTTAGCACATACCTAGAGGTCTCTGATTCAGAGGCTTTCTACCCTGCTGGAGAACTCAGTCGCTTCAACAAAGCGGCTGCAATTTCCCTCTTCTGCTGCCCACGGCAGCGAGAGGAGAGGGGAAGGTTCTATTGAGCATGGGCAGAGCTTTCAGGGGTGTTTAAGGGCAGGAATGCTGCCCTCATTAACAAAGTATTGCAGCAGAAGCCAGCAGAGTATTGTGCTGTGTATCCCGCTCTCCAAACCATTGGGGTAAGTGTGATGTGAAGGTCCCCCATGTCATCCAAAGGCTGACTATGAGGAGGAGAAGCAGGAGGATGACAAACATTGTGTTTCACTTCAAAGTTCTTGGTGTTTGCGTGTTCAGTGTCATCCTGCTCCTTTATGACAGTGTTTGCTGTCTTTCCAGAGAAACCAGTGTGAAAAGTAAAAGGCCCCTTGCTTTGAAATCTTTGTGCAGATAAATTTTAGTGTAGAACACTTAGAGAACTTTTCATGGTGTTGAAATACACCTCTTGGGTTTGGCCTGGTTCCCTCCTGGCGCAGCGTGCATTGGGTGGGTCTCAGACCAAGATGTATTGAATGCAGTATGACAGCATCAGCATTCTTTTTGTTTACACTTGAATTAATAAAGTTGAAATTGTCTAAAACTTCTTTCTGCAGAGAAAGAGAGCTGTCCTCCATCAAACAAGATATGTGGAGCTGTTCATAGTTGTGGATAAAGAAAAGGTAGGGACTGTGTGTGGCTTTCTCTTCCTTTTCCCCAGGAGGTGGCCTGAAAAGCCCTTGGCCTTCGTTCCTCCTAAAGGGATTGTTGAGAGACACTGAGGTTATGCAAATATGGTAACCTAAACCCAAATAAAGTGTGTTCTCTGCAGGAAAAGAATCAACTCTCAGACATGGAAAGTTTCTATCAGGAAGGAATCTAATAATGTTAGAAAAATCTATGGCAAAACCTGCCTTTGCTGTTTCCTCTTGCGTACTGAGCTGTCAAGCAATAGCAGGGACAGTGCTGCTGTCTTGATCACCATCTTCCTGACAGGAGATGTGGAGCCAGGCAGAAATGCATTTCGTGTTACTTGTCTTAAAATGCTTTGTTCCTTTTTCTGCCTCCTGTCTCTATCTCTTCTCTTGTGACTGAGTGTCTTTGTGTTGCAGTTCGAAGATTTTGGGAAGAGTGAAACAGAAGTAAGAGAGCACATGGTGCAGCTGGCAAACTTCCTTGACAGTGTGAGTTACAGCTCCACAAGCACAGGGAGTGATGCTGTGTGCAGCTCCCTTTGCTTTTGTAAACTTACACCTCGCAGTCTATTCTGTTACTGCTTTGGTGAGAAAAAAATGAAGGTTTTTATCAAGGCGAGAGCTAAACCTGTTCCCTCAGCTGTGGTGTCGAGGACTGACAGAGCCAAGTTGCCCCTGAGCACTGTGCCAAAGGAGTGCCAGAGGAGCAGGGACTGCAAAGCCACAGCAGTGTTTATTGGCAGTAAAAGCATCACCACGAAAGCTTTTCCACCTCTGAATTCATCCTGTTTGAGAATTAAATGTAGGGAACTCTTCCTACCTGCACCACATGCAGTGAGGGATAGGACAGATCGCTGCAATTATTGCAATTCTAAAGTCTAAATTACAGGGAAAATGCACTCTGGTGATTTGGATTGTGTGCTGACTTCTGAAAAAACAAACTCAAACAACAAGTAGATTCTTGCAATGATAAATATAATGCCAGACTACTCGTTCCTATCTGAAGGTATTCAGTAATATTTCTCCTTTGTTTCCTTCCCTAGATGTACATCATGTTGAACATCCGCATCGTGCTGGTTGGTCTGGAGATTTGGAAGTACGAAAACATAATCAGCACGGATGGAGGTGCTGGGGATGTGCTGGCAAACTTTGTCCAGTGGCGAGAGAAGAACCTTGTGTTGCGCCGGAGACACGACAGTGCCCAGTTTGTGCTGTGAGTTGCACTTCCCTTCCTCTGACTCCTAAGAGGCTTTAATCTATTCCTGTCTGCTCAGCTATGCCATGGGATCAAAAGTGGCCACTGTGTTTCAGCAGAGAATCCCGTGCAAACTGCTGTGATTTATGTACATTCCAAGTTGGCTTAAGCATCTTTAAGAAGGTTTCTGTGCTCCTTGGGTTTAGTGTCCCCTTTGACAGGTTTATTTGAGTGTTTTCTTGTCCCACATGTTCTGCAGTGATCTGTGTTGTGTTGTATAAAATTGACACTCAGATAATCCTTTGCCAGGCTGTACACCGGTTACACTTGTAACCCAGCACTTTTTCCATTTGAAAATGAGCACAAACCTAGTGCTGAGTGTTGCCTTTTAATGGTGAACATGTTTCTGCAGTTGGAGTCCAGAAACCTGCTTTGGGCTTTGACATGGGATGTTAATTTGTCCATCCCTCTGCCTTAAAGCAGCACAGGGCTTCCCGAGTCGTCGCCTCTGCCCTGGTTCCAGGACGCCTGCCCCTGTGCACTTCCCGCTCCCACAGATAGCGCAGCCCTGAGGAAGTCACTGCCCAAAGAGCAAGAAAGGGCAGAGGCGACAGAACTGCTTCCCACAGGAGCTGGGAGCCTCATCTCCTCCAAGGTGGAACAGCACCGTTCAGCTGGGGAGGGGGAAAGGCCTGAAAAAATACAATTTTTTAAAAAATACTCATTTTTTAAATTCCTTTCTATGTAGTAAGATATGGTGCCTTCTGCTGTTGCACTTAAGCTTGAAGAACTGTATAGAAACAAAATAAAATAGCAGTTAAAAGGAAGTCGATAAGGAAAGAAATCCATGGAGCCTGGCAAGAGTGGAAAGGCAGCTCACAGCCAATTAAAACAAGTGATTATTAGGGTGGGACGTTTAGCTCTTTGTGTTTGGAGGGAATATGTGGAAGAGGAGAACTTCTCTTAATTTAGAAGAATAAAAGACCCACGAACAGAAGGATGAAGCTGAACTGGTCCATTCACACCCATGGTCAGGAGCAGCGCTCCTGGCAGGGCTCCCTTGTCGGTGCTGGAGCTGGAAACGCTGTGTTTTGTGCAGCAGGTTGTGTGGATCGGCCGCAGTGCTGGCGGTGTCGAGAGTCTGTGCCGTCGGGGTGATCGCCTGTCCCTTTGTCCCTGTGCAGGAAGAAGGGGTTCGGTGGCACCGCTGGAATGGCCTATGTAGGAACAGTCTGCTCCAAGAGCCACGCGGGAGGCATCAATGTGGTGAGATATCTTTAGTGATACTGTGAATGCAACCAAAATAAGGGTATTTCCAAATCCATCCTCTGGGGTTCGCTTGGCCTGCACAGCCGTGCCCTCCCGGAGCAGCACCAGCTGAGTGCCCTCTGTACGTGAGACTGCAGAGCACGGAGGGGCTGAGCTGCTGATCTCGGATTACTGGCGATCCAGCAATCTTGTTTTCTTGGACTGGTGACAGAAGTACTGGAATTGGAGTATTTATGGAGATTTGGGCTGTGTGAGGAGCTCTAGTTTTTGCGTTAATGTTGTAGCTGCACAGAAAACTAGAGGTTGTTAGGTAGGGTTCCAGATGTGTTTATCCAAGGCCATTAACCAAGCAAATGACGTGCAGTTGTTTGGAAAACCAGCACAGTTGGTCTGAGAATCCCGTTACTGTAGAGAAAGAATGGCAGAAGTGTCCTTTTGGCACATAAGTGAATGCTGACGTCCTCAATGCAAGCTGATCCACTGATCTTCTTCTGTTTCATTCTTGTGCAGTTTGGCCGAATCAGCATACAGATGTTTGCATCCATTATGGCTCACGAGCTGGGACATAACCTGGGGATGAACCACGACGATGGGCGCTTCTGTCCCTGTGGAGCAAGCAGCTGCATTATGAACTCCGGAGCATCGTAAGTGGCTGACAAACAGAGATGCGTTTTCCAAGGGTCAGAACTCCCTATCCATGTGCTAAGTTGCTACAGGTTTCTTTCATCTTCAAAGTGCTCTCACAAAGAGTCACATCATGCCCGCAGCTTGTGGGGAAGGAAATGTTACCCTTGTTCTGCAAACCGAGGGAATGTTTGTGGATTGGCTTATTGATAAGATACACTGATGTTCTCTGTTGCAGGGGATCAAGGAACTTCAGCAGCTGCAGTGCAGAGGACTTTGAGAAGCTGACTCTTAACAAAGGTGGAAGCTGCCTGCTCAATGTTCCCAGGCCTGATGAGACCTACAGCGTCCCATACTGTGGGAACAAGCTGGTGGATGCTGGGGAGGAGTGCGACTGTGGCTCTCCAAAGGTTAGGAGCTGGCGTGGTTTACAGGCACTGCCAGGGCAGTGTTGTGTGCCCCTCGCTGGAGGAGGGGACTGTGTGGCAGAGGGGGCAATTTCCTGATGTTCACAACGGTTCTGCTTTCAGGAATGTGAAAGCGATCCTTGCTGTGAGCCGGGTACCTGCAGGCTCCGATCTGGCGCTGAGTGTGCTTATGGCGACTGCTGTAAAAACTGCCAGGTGAGAGGCTCAGGCATTTGGAAGTGCTCTTCAGTGGCTGAGAAAGGAGGGTGTTGGCCTGGGAAGTGCATCCCAGAGAAGGAACTGTCATGTGTGTGCACAGCACCCACCGAGGGCTTCGGATCAGCACCTGTTTTTGCGGCCTGTTCTGGTTGAGCGCAGCGTTTGCCTCGGCTGTGAGGTTTCTGTTTCCTGATGCCATTTCCCCCTCCCCTCTCCCTTTAGCTCCTTCCTAAAGGAACCGAGTGCCGGGCGAGTAACAACGAGTGCGATCTCCCGGAGTACTGCAACGGCACATCCCAGTTCTGCCAGCCGGACTTCACCGTGCAGAATGGCCACCCGTGCCTCAACGGGGAGGCCTACTGCTACACCGGCGTCTGCCAGCACTACGACGCGCAGTGCCAGGCCATCTTTGGCTCCAGTGAGGAAGAGCACGGTGTTACTGTTTTCCCAGGAGATGTAGCTAAACGTTTATTTAAAATATATTTACTTGTTTTCCTGTTACCAAGACCAGCTGGCTTTGGCAAAGGGTTTGGAGTTGAGGTGTTTTTGGCTGAGCCTTCACACGTTCTTCCTTTGTTACGTTTAATTCTGTGCTGGTGGCTCAAGCAGTGTTTTTGTCTCACTGCTTGTTCCTGTTGCAGTGAGTGTACAGGGCTGTGAAGGAGCCATGAAGAAATACCAGATGGTATAATTGGCTCTGTGTTAAGTGACTGTTCATTATCTCTATCTCTCTGTAAACTTGTAGTGCTGACTTTTTCACCTCTCTATTGTTTTAATCGAGTTCTTGAGCTCTCTGTGTGGCATGAAAGATCCTGGGTGTAGCAGGGTGATTGCTCTGGGTGGTACGCTCAGGGGTTCCTGTCGCTGTTTAACGTGATTCCTCTCTCTGGGGATTCACTGTTTTTTGCAGAAGCCAAAGCTGCCCCCAACATTTGTTTTGCTGAAGTGAATTCCAAAGGTGACAGATTTGGCAACTGTGGTTTCCATGGCCATGACTACAAGAAGTGTTCCAGCTGGTGAGTTGAGCCCAGCGCATCCAGAAGCTCCTACATTTATCATTTAGAATCCCAATCCGGGTGCTGCAGTGTTAGTTTGGGGTAATTTAATGGGCACTCTGGGTGCTATCCTGTAATCTAACCCTAGTAACATGTAGATATCATTCTGAAACCACAGTCAGGTCGCCTAGAAAAGCTCTATTTTGCCTTAATTTCTGAGCTGTTATTATCACTTAAAGCCCCCACACCTACGCAGCTCTAAATTTTGTTGGCTTTTGGTTAGATCGTGTGGCTTTAAATGTTGAAATGAGTTTGGATGTTCAGGCAGCATTTCTGTAGCTGGGTTTGAAGCTCTCAGGCTGGTGCTGGGGTTTCCCGTGTGCGCGGTGTTCTGTGGCCCCAGGGGATCTGACGCGGGGCTATGGCAGGGAGAGTGTGTTCCACATCTCCCACCATTGATTGTTCTTATCCAAAGGGGTTCACATACAGAAAAACATGTAGAAAATTGTCATGTTTTCTGTAACTTAAAGACCTCAACAGCTCACAAAAAGAAGGGATAAATCCATCCTCTAGAGGCCCAGCTCAGTTTTGTTGGCGAGTTGCCTCTGTGATATTTTCCGGTAGAAAGAAGAGATGATCCCAAACGCGTGACAGTCTTTTTGTCAGGATAAATCCGAGTGTCACTACAGTATTCCTGTGTTGATGTTGCAGGAATGCCATGTGTGGGAAGCTCCAGTGTAAAAATGTGATAACTACGCCTGTGTTTGGAATCCAGCCTGCAATTATCCAGAGTACCATTAACGGCACCGTGTGCTGGGGTGTGGATTTCCAGCTGGGCTCTGACGTTCCAGACCCAGGGATGGTGAACGAAGGCACCAAATGTGGTACTGGAAAGGTAAAGAACAATTAAAAAGTGATTTCTTTAATAATTTGGGGGTTCACATGAAAAAAGCTTTTAGCTTTCATTGTTCCATGAATATTTATGGCCATTAATTTTTTAGGTGCCTGTAGTTAATGAGGTGCATCTGTTGGTTCCCCCCATAGCCTGGTACCTCAGTGCCTGTGCAGAAAACTTGTAATGAGCCTTTCATTTACAGATGAAGCCAAAGAAGTTGAGTTTGAAAGCCAAAATCTTTGCTCTGTCAATGAGCAGGATGAGCTAGGCTCACACAAATGCCTCTAAGACAACTTTCAATTAAAATAATGCTAAATTAAAAAGCCTGGAAGCTTAACCCAGACGAGGAATGTGCATTCCACACATCCTTAGTGCACAATTTAATTGCTGTTCCTTTACATTCAGGCTGGAGACAAAAGACTGGCAGTGACAGCTCAGACCCCGCACTGAGAGGCCTTTTGTAGCACAGATGGGTTTCTGTAGTGTTGGCTTGATCACGTCAGAGTGTGAGATCGCTTTGTGGGCTGCCAAGCCCTGTGCTGTGGGGCAGCGGGAGGAGGAGGCAGGGGTTGGTCAGTCAGTGCCATCTGGCTTCACTCGTGCATCTCTCACTCCCCCAGATCTGCAGGCACTACCAGTGCGTCAGCGTCTCTGTGCTGAACTACGACTGTGATGTGGAGAAGCAGTGCCACGGGCACGGGGTGAGTGGGGCAGGAGCCTGTGCTGCTGCCGGCAGCCCTGCTCGGCCTGTTCTGCTGTGTCGGCTGTGTTTGCGTCAGCTCCTCCAACACCTTTGTTAGGGGAATGCTGGAGTTTTAGAGCCAGTGACCATGCAAACATGTAAACTGATTTATTTAATCTAACGTCCTAGTCTGAGCCAGGGGCACTGTAATTGTGCTGAATCCATAGTGTCTGTACAGCAGTGTTGTTTGTGCTTGTCCTGGCTTTTCCCCCTCCCTCTTTAAGGCTGTAACAAAGCAGCCTGGAGAAGAGAAGGCTTTGGGGAGACCTTAGAGTAGCCCGTAATAGCATCAAAAAAACTGTGACAAAAGCTCTTAAGATGATATTTTTGACAGGCAAGAAGAATTCCCAAGTACTGATGTAATTTGAAACTCTGCATCTCACAACAAAAAGGGGAAAAAAGAGCAAGCCATGCTCTTTAAGCTGTTGGTTCCTTGGAAGCTCACCCTGAGCAGAGCTGTGCTTGCAGTCATGTGAGAGCTCGACACGCCTGGCCCAGAGCTGTTCAGAATTAACATGGGGTGAAGCTGGGTGAAGCTCTCCAGGCTGAGTGATGCAGGAGGGGCAGGGTGGGTGATCGTGGGTCCTGCACACGGCTTTTCATGGAGGCTTAAATTACTAAATGTTTTGACAGGCCTCATTCTGTTTTTTGTGTTGTTGGAACCCAGGTGTGCAACAACAACCGGAACTGTCACTGTGACTCGGGCTGGGCCCCTCCGTACTGCGACACCAAGGGCTACGGTGGCAGCGTGGACAGTGGACCTCCCTATGTTGGCAAGTGGCCACCAGGCACCTCCCGAGCCGAGGGGCTGCTGGGCTGTGGGTGCAGGCCTCGTGGCTTCTGCTGGTGGTTGGCTCTCATCAGGTTCCATCTGCAAACAATTCGAGTGAAGGATTTGGGCTCAGGGTGTTGCGTTCTCTCTTCTGGGGTGCGGGGGGGACCTGTAAGGAAACTGTCTGTTTTTATTGCCTTCAGGTGATTTCTTCCACCTGTGACCAAGAGCCTCTTGGAGTTCTCTGTATCCACGCTGAGAACTGAAGGCCTTTCCATTCTTAGATCCAGACAAAACATGAGATTTGGCTGAGGATGTGGCAGGGTGGTGGGTCTGTGTGCGTGGGAGATGCACAGATCGGTGTTTGAATGGGAAGGGTGGGGAAATGGTGCCTGGGCAGGGGGGCACAATTCATGCATGGGAGAAAGGAAACAGGAGGAGGCTGTGAAGGGACTTTTCTCGCTGATAGTTTAAAGGTGGAAAAGGAATCCAAGTCCAAACTTTAAGTTGGGAAAAACTTGTGCAGTCCTTGTTTGGAGAGTATAAGGATGGGATTGGTGTAGTCCCTGCTGCAAGAATGGTATTGGAGATGTTTTTCATGAGATGAGGTGGGTTTGGGGGAAGATGGATGCTCTGTGAATGCCATAACAGACTAGAGAATCACAGCAGAGCATGAGCAGATGCTTCAAATCATCAGAAAAAAAGAAGGGAAAGGCTTTTTTTTGTACAGCTTGTAGTAGAGAAATTTGCTGCATGTAAAAATATAGAAGTTGTTAAGAATCCGAGTTCTTTGCCTACAGCAATCAATGGTAGGAGGAGAGGAAGATTTAGGATCAGAGCAAGGAGCAGCAGCTCTGTTTTCCTCTCCGTTGAACTCATAAGATCTGCACAGTAACACAGTGGAAGAGAAATTAAGTATTGATCCAGTAATTCAATGTGCTGCTGCAGCCCAGGGCATTCTGCCTCTAACAGAAAAGATAACCAGAGAAGAACATTTTTGGGCATTTGCATTGCCCTCTTCCTGGGTTCTTTAATTTTTAATTCTATGAAAAATGAAAAACAGTTGTAGAACCGATCCTACCAGATATTCACTGCTATGATGAGTGTGGTTGTGGTCACACCATCTAATTGTTGTTTTCTTCTCACTCTCCACCAAAGACACCTCACTGAGAGATGGGCTGCTGGTGTTTTTCTTCCTGGTCCTCCCACTCCTTGTAGCAGCTGCTCTGGCCTTTGCCAAGAGAGACAGACTGAGGCGAAGCTGCAGAAGGTTCATGTCACGGTGCCACTCGTGAGTACCTTCTCCCTTTCACCTTATCCTCTGCCTTTTTGAAGCAGAACGCAGGTGTTTGTTTACCCAAGCCGATGCCAAATTGTGGAGGCATTTTCCTGTCCCAGGATGTCAGGCAAAGCCTCCTACATCAAATGTCGCGTGTTGCTTGCCCTGAGCGATGACAGAGGAGATAAATTCATCTTAAACTGAGGGAGGAGAGAGCTTTCTCTTTACTCTTCTGCGTGTTGTGCGTTGGTGATGGGTTGTTTGGCTTTGGGTCCCATCTTTGCACTAAAGTGGCAAAATGAAGCTGTCCCAGAAAACGGGCTCTGCTGTTTGTTAGGTGAGTGCCGGGGCTTGTCTTCCTGACGTGTGCTGTTTGCTAAGACTCTATAAATCCACCCTGCGAGTTTGGAGTGCTGGGGTTCATGGCCTGCACAGTCCCTCTGCTGGGGTGATCTCCCCACACAGCCCATGTCCCTTGGATTTCAGGTCACCACCTCCTAGGACAGAAGCGGAACCACGAGACTACCCACACCGAGGCCTTTCACACGGGGTGCCGTACACGCCCAGAGCTGTTCCCATGGTAGGAAGGATCACTTCTCATTACTTTACTCGCTGTCTCTTACTCTAAAGTAACAGATGAAGGCAGTTCATAGAATTTTTGCTCTAATAAAAGCTTCAGAGTTACTTTATTTTTTCTTTTCTGCAAGTTGGTTTTTCTAAGGCAAAAGAGGCAAAGAGAAGAATCATTTCCTAAGGGGTGTGTGTGAGGAACTCCTTGTTTTCCCACCATTTGAGCTTTTTAATGGGCTCTGCTTTGCTTGGCAAGTGGTTTGTCTCCTTTGCTGCCCCATTCCCTTACTCTATACCCCTGCCCCACCTGAGGAGGGGACGATCCTTGCACGCTCCCCCACCCCACTCCTCTGATGACCAGTTTTCTCTCTGAACACCGTAAGTAACCAAAAGCACAGTTGCAGAACAAAACAAACGCTTGTCCTGGCCAGCCTTTCTGTTTTGTTTTTTTTTTTCCCCAAAATATAGTACTTGTCAGAGCATTGCTGTTTCTTCCTACTGAGTTTCTCAGAGGGAAAAAGCAACTCTGACCTTGCCGTGTTTGTTTGCAAATGCTCTGAAATATCGCTTAATTATTGAAACAAACCTCTCTGTTCCCTCTGTGTGGATTTGTGAGCATTCTCCTTATGTTTTCTTCACAGGACACGGTACCCAATACCTTTCCTGTTCCATCTTACCCAGTTAACCAGCACCCTCAGCAGGGCTACCACCAGTCTTACTACCCGGCCCCACCGTACCAGGCGCCGCAGCCGCAGAAGCTGCCCATGAGGTTGGTTGAGTTTGTTTTATCAAACCTATTGTTTCATCACCTGTTCTATGCAAGCAGGACTGACCTTTTGGGGAGAGAAGTTTTTGCTTCACGTTGTGCCATGGAACTAAGGTGCTGTTTCCTGCAGCGTTCGTCTCGCACACAGTCACGGCTGCATTTTAATTAGTGGGTCTGGGGCCAGATCAGTCCTACATCCAGGACAATAAAATGCTTCTCAAAATGAGTAGTTTAAAAAGAAATTAGTCAAAAACCTCTCCTTTCACTGATTGGTGAAATTATTGCCAAGCACAGGATCATTTCTCAGCAACTCGTAACAGGAAGTTTCCCTTTATTTTTCATTTCACTTTTTAATTTCATTTCTAAGCTGCGATGCCCCTGCCTCAAGAGAGTGTACGGGATTGAGAAGGAGTGCTTCAAAAGAGCTCGTGGTGGTGGGAAACTCAGGGGGTCTTTATTTTTGTAAAAATGCTGTGTAACAAAGGGGTTTCCTGGGGATTTCAGGCAATGGGAAGCAGGGCCTGACCACGGTGAGTTCAAAATGAAGCTGAGTTAGCGAGGTGCAGGTAGCTCCGCAGTGTTCAAGGGGCTGTGCAGGGTGAGAGGGAGAGGATGGGTGCGTTGGGCGCTGTCACCTGGGCTGAAGGTGGCTCCTCTGCTCCCCTGCAGGCCGCCGCCGCCGCAGCAGAAGTGCACACCTCAGGGACCTCCCCCAGCCCAGCAGAAGCGTTTACCTCAGGGACAGTATTTCCCCTCTCGACCGGCACCTCTGCCTCCCAAATAGCTTTGGGCTGCTCTGGGGCCTCCACGTGAGCCGAGCTGTTCACTGAGACACAGCTGGAACTGCAGTTTTCCTTCTGGAATTGAGTGACCCGTGGCAATCCCAGGAAGTGCCTGGGATAAAGCAAATGAGATATGGGAACGAGGAATGTAGAACTTTAAACTAAATACCTCTGCCAAAGCTACAGAACTGAAAAATCCGACCCGGGCTTTGGTCTGTCCGAGCACTGTGGCTTTGGGAACGGCAGCCGGGCTGCCAGCTGGAAGTGGAGCAGCGCACGGTTAAATCATCCGTCAAGTACAGCACCTGGGAGTGGCTTTTGGTTTCACCATTTCTGCGCTGAGCCCTGATAATGAAATTTGTGTCTAATTTGTGGCCGTCTTCCTAAATGTGCGGTGAAGAATTGGAGTCGCCCATTCCTGTCTTCCAAATGAGGGAATCCAGCCAAGCAATTGAAAGTTATTTCGCATGGACTGGAAAACGATGTCCATTCCCACAATGATGGCACAAGTGAAATAAGGTATCAGTGTACTTTTTCAGAGGAAGATCAATATATTGTAAACATGTTTATGCATGTATATATGTTTATTGATGTGTAACAATGCACTTAAATTCCTCCTTCCATGCTGACTGACACTGAGCTGTGCTTTGTGAGCACCGCGGTGAGGGGGCTGGAGAACAAGTCCTATGAGAAGCAGCTGAGGGAACTGGGGTTATTTATCCTGGAGAAGAGAAGGCTGAGGGGAGACCTCATCACTGTCTACAGCTGCCTGAAAGGAGGCTGTGGGGAGGTGGGTGCTGCTCTCTTCGCTCAAGTGACAAGTGATAGGACATTAGGAAGAATTTCTTCACTGAGAGAGTGGTCAGGGATTGGAACAAATTGCCCAGGGACATGGTGGAGTCTCCATCCCTGGAGGTGTTTAAAAGATGGGTAGATGAGTTTCTTAGGGATGTGGTTTAGTAGGGAGCCAGGCACGGTTGGACTCGATGATCTCAGAGGTCTCTTCCAACCTTATGATTCTGTGATTCTATGATTCTATGACAAGAGGAAATGGCCACAAGTTGCGCTGGGGAGGTTCAGACTAGGCATTAGGGAAAATTTCTTCACTGAAAGGGTTCTCAGGCCCTGGTGGATGCTGCCCAGGGAGGTAGGGGAGTTCCCATCCCTGGAGGGTTTTAAAAGATGGGTAGATGAGTTTCTCAGGGATCTGATTTAGTAGTGGACAGGTACAGTTGGGACTCGATCTCAAAGACCTTTTCCAGCCAAGCGATTCTGTGATTCTATGATTCTGTATTTAATGGTTTTAAATCAGTAATTTTGAGTTGCTAAATGAGAACCCTGTACTAATTTCCACTAATGTCATGAATGGGCAGTGAAGATAAAGGTACGAAGAGACGTGGCCATATTTTGGTTTTAAAAAACGGGTTGCTCTTAGGTTTTAACTTGGGTCTGCAGCCTGAGCAGCAGTCCCTGCAGAACACTGGGAAGCTCTGCCTGGAGCATCTCAGCTTCTCCCAGCACTTTAGACGAGCGCAACCCTCTCGCCAAACCCTCAGGCCTTTTTAGTGTCAGTCAGGATGGTTACACAGATGAACGCACGTTGGGGCGGGCTGCTGGCTGCTTCGATGCCACTGGCTAAATGAGATTTTCAAGCTCTCTGGAAAGGGGTGTTCAGCACTTGGGGTGCTGGTCCAGGAGATGAAATCCATTAATCACGATACCATTGTGCCAGGTATAGAAACGGGATGCTGGTGGTCACAAGTATTAGGTTGGTGCAAAAATATTTGCTGCTGTTACCTACCTACTCTAACAGTCTGTCTCAGCTTAGAGTTAGATTTATCGATTGAAATAAGAACCCTTAGAATCTGCACATTTTTGCCAACAAGGAACAAGTCTGTTTATTCCGGTAGCACAAAATTCTGGAGTCCTGGGACCGATGAATTCTGTGAAGCCATTTTGAGCTGCTAGTTGGTTGTGGAAAACCTTCTCTAGCAGGGAGTTGTTGAGATGCTTGAAAATGTGGTAATGAGTGGGAGAGAGATCTGGGGAAGGAGTGGGGTGAGGGAGAGTTTTGTAGCCCAGTTTGTGCAGCTCTTGTGGAGTCATTTGCGAGACCTGTGGTCAGGCACTGTCATGGAGAAGAACCTGTCCTTTTGGAATTTAATTTGACAGCATGATGTAAAAAAGAATAAACAGTGGAACCAAACCAAACCACATAAATGAGTAGAGAGAATTTTGCGCTTTAAAATGGTGTAACTGGGTTCCCTGAGGATTTCAGGCAGTAGAAAGCAGAGCCCGACCACAGTGAGTTTGAAATGAAGCTGAGGGAGCTTTTGTTCATCCAAAATACACATCACAGTTTGCAGTGACTAAAAGGACAATTATTTTTGCACCACCCTCACAGAAACCTGTTGCACAAACTTGCTGAAAGTGAAATAGGAATGAAAAGAGTGCTTGGCCTTTCCCTTATGTGCTCGCCAGCGACTATAGACACGCTATGTAAAATCCCCCATAATATTGCCAAAAAGCAAATTTTCCTCTGTAAATACATCTATAAATATCTATATATGGTGTTTGCCTCTGCAGTAATAGAATACTTGAACTCCTGTGGTGTCCCTCAAACGTAGAGCTATAACACTATTGCAATATGAAAGCGTCGCCCAGACCCTCACCAGCCGGTTTTTGTGGGGTTTCCTGTCTCCTCCAAGGTTGTCACTCCTCAACTGCCATGTTTTCCTCGGTTCGGGCTGTCCGGGAGGATTGGCTCCACCGTGCGATGGAGCGGATACAGGAGCCAGGGTGGGGATGAGGAGGGGAGCCAGGGAGTGAACTCATCGAGGGAGAGACGCACTCAGTTGTGTTCGAAGCTGTCTGTGTGAACTAAAACTATGCTGAAAACGGTGCCTTTTAACAGATACGAGTTTTTATACTTCCAGCGCGTTTGTTCGCGATAGCGGCGTGGGGCAGCGGGGGCGCGGGTCTCGGGAGCGATGCTGCAGAGAGGAGAGATCTGGAGCTGGTGAGCGGAGCTGGAGATGACTACTGACTTTCTTTTATTAAGCGTGCGCTCACGCCTGCCCCGCAGCAGGAGCCGGAGCCGTGGCCGTGCCCGGCGCGGTTTGGCCTCCACGCGCGTTGCTCGGTCCCGCGGGGCTGCCAAGGGCTGTGTCCGACCCCTCTGTACGAGACACTCGAGCAATAAAGATGCTGGTTTTGTACAAAGCGCTCTCGTCTGCCTCTGCTTTCGGAGTGGGCAGGGCCGGTACCGGTGCGCGGGGCCGTTACCGGGCAGGGATGGAGCCGCACCGGGCACCGCTGTCGCTGCTGCTCTGTGAGTCGGGGCCGGTCCCTCCCGCTTCCCCCCGGTCTTCTCCCCGGTCCCTCCCGGTTTCCCCTGGTCCCGCCCAGTTTCCCTCTTCCCCCAGTCCCCAGCCGGTCCCCCCGAAGTCCCTCCCTATCCCCCTCCGGTCACCCAGCCTAGTTCCTCCCGCTCTCTCCCAGTCGTGTACCCCCCCCCTTGGTTTCCCTTGGACCCCCGGGTTCCCCTCGGTTTCCCCCCGGTCCCACTCCCCACCATCTGATCCCCCCCAGTCCCGTACCCCCCCAGTCCCGTACCCCCCCCCGATCCTTGCTCCCCCCGGTTCCTCCTGGACCTCCCTGGTCCCCCCACCCCAGTCCTGCTCCCCACCACCCGGTCCCTCTCTGTCCAGGCTTCCCCGTCCTCCCCAGTTTACCCGGATCCCTTCCCGCTCCACTTCCCCATTCCGGTCCCACTCTGCAGGCTCCCTGGTTCCCCCCGGTCCCCACCACCCGGATCCCTCTCCTCCGGGGCCCCCTCCCCACCACGCGGTCTCCCCCCAGGTTTGCAGGCGCTGGCCCAGCTCGCGGTCCCGCAGCGGATGCCGTTGAACAGGACGGGAGAGCCGGTACCGGGGAGCGGCAGTGGGGGTGGGGGGACGGATGTGCTGGATGGAGGCCCTGGCAGTGCCCTCGCCCTCGAGGTGAAGGTTCCCCTCTGTGCACACGGTTTGGAGCTGCTGTTCCTAATCCCTCCTATCTCTATTTCTCCACACATGCAAGGATGTGCTGTCCCACGTCCTCAGTGTCAAGGGGAGGCTGAACCCTGCCTGTCTGCAGCCCCGGTGAGTTGGCCCCGGCGCTGCCCCTGTGCCATCCCGTTCCCAGTGATGCTGGCAGGGCTCTGCCCCGGCGCAGGATGGTGCTGGGCTGCGGGGTGAGTACCGCCTGCCTCTTGTGCAGAGCCCGCTTGCCTGGCCTGACCTACCCAAGAGCATCTGTCTGTGGCAACGGCGTGGTGGAGCCAGGCGAGCAGTGCGACTGTGGCTCGGCCAAGGTGGGTGCTGCTGGAATTACAGTTCAATGTGTACTCATTCGTTTGGAATAACGAGCCCTTGGTTCTACGGGCCACAGCCTGGGAAAGGTTGTACTGGGTTTGAGATTGTTTCTGCAGTAGCATCGTGATGGTAGCTTTGCCCACTTTCTGCTGGATCTTGCCCGGGTGTAGGTGTTGGAGAGAAGAAGGAAGAGGAGAAAATCTGACAGCAAAAACCTCTGGGGTAACAGGAAAGTAGAATAATGTGGGTTTGTGATGTGTCCCCAGGCATGCCTGAAGGATAAATGCTGCACTGAAAACTGTCGGTTTAAGCCAGGAGTGAAATGCTCCTCTGGACCTTGTTGCCATCAGTGTCAGGTAAGGCATATTTTGAGAATTATTGCTAGATCGTTATGTATTTTTTAGAGAAACAGCATGTTCCCACATTGAAGGGTGGAGACAAACTGTATGGAAAGGCTTTCCAGTCTAACCCCCTGAAACCCCCAAGAGGAACATTCCTGGGGGTAGGCTGGGATTGTCCCCGCGATGTGTCCATCCTGCGTGTCTCAGGGCTGGTGTCGGAGGGGCTGTGCGAGGCTGGGAGGGGACCCCAGTGTGATGTGGGATGTGATGTGGGAGGCTGGAGGAAAGAGTCCTTGCTGCCTCCTCTGCCAGTTCAGGCCCAGAACTGCGCCGTGCCGCCCTGCTGCCGACACGCAGTGTGACCTGCCCGAGTTCTGCAACGGCTCCTCTGCCTCCTGTCCCCCCGACCTCTACGTGCAGGACGGGCACGGCTGTGAGCACAAGACCAGCTACTGCTACAAGGGACGCTGCCAGTCACCAGACCTGCACTGCCAGCAGCTCTTCGGGCCAGGTAGCGGGGGCTGCGCTGGTCGTACTGGTGCTGCTCTGGTTGCACTATGCTGCTGGTGCCGTCCCGGCACAGGAGGCAGCTGCAGCAGCAGTGATGCTGTGTCTTTACTCCCTGATGCATCCATCTCACCCTGGTCTCACTGGGTCTCTTCGGCCTGGTTTCAGTGTAAATGAAGGTTTGTGGCTGGTTGGGAACTTGTTTCTGATACTTTCCCTGTGAACCCAAACCCGGTTTCAAGCAGGAGAGGGTTTGGGGGCTGCACTTGAGCGTGTCGGATGCTAGAGATGGGGCACAGCACTCCAGGCAGGACTTGTACCCCATGTCCCAGCTTCGTGCCATCAGTTCCAAGGAGGGCAGAGCCTGGGAAGGGTGGGTGCAGGACCTGAAAGGAGGGAGAGGGTTGGAGGGGGCACATGAGGAGGGAAGGACAGAGCTTTGGGAAAGTATTTCAAGCTCAGTTTTGAACCTGGTTAATATGCACTTCAGTACCACATAGTTCTTCCAGTGATAACAGTGAAAACAGCAACACAAAAGTGAATTATTATCTATGTGTGCAGTTAATCAGAGCGCTGACCTACTGTGAGCTAATCCTGTGTTTCTGGAGTCGAGGACTGAGGAGAATTGGGTGTTTCAGGGACAGATGCTGTATTTTCTCTAAGTAGTGGGGAACATCTCTATTCTGATGTGAACAGGATGGAAAATTAAGAAATTATCAGATACCATAAAATGTCCCTTGGTGTTCCTTTTAAATGCTAATAAATGTTTCTTCCAAACCTGCAGGGTCCCGGAATGCCCCTGTGGTTTGTTACGAGGAAGTCAACATCCAGCAGGACAGGTTTGGACACTGTGGGTTCCAACCCCGACAAGGCTACAGGTCCTGCAGCTGGAGGTATGACCTGGGAATGGGCACATTCCATTGGGAATGTGGAGCCAGGGGAATGGCAGGACCCCAGCTGACAGTGAGAGACGGGAAGCACTCAGCAGGACATGGTCTGGTGGCAGAGCTGGATTGATGGTTGGACTCGACGATCTTAAAGGTCTTTTCCAACCAAAACCATTCTGTGTGTCTCGTTAGTGCAATGCTTTTATAGAGCATCTCCCAGACTTCCCAGTCCTGCCCGGTTTTCCCTATCGCGCAGCGCTCCAGCTTCTCGCGGTGCTGTTCCGTGTGTATGATGTCTCTGCAGCCGCGTGTGTGTGCGTGTGTCAGGGGGTGTGTGATCCCCATCCCATGCAATCTGGTTTCGTAGGAATCTCAGGTGTGGGAAGTTAATCTGCACGTACCCTCACCGCACCCCCTTCGCATCAGCCGTCGCCGCCGTGCTCTACGTCCAAGTGCGCCAGCATTTATGCATCTCTCTGGATTACCTGAACGCACCACCCAGGCTGGATCCACTTCTGGTCCCGCCAGGTACCCGGTGTGGTCCTGGAAAGGTAGGGAAATGTTTCATAATCCTCTAAAACGTCAGATATAAATTGTAAATTATAAAAAGGGTTTAGAAATATTTGCTCCTGTGCAGCGTAACTGTGCTTGAGTTTACCAATGTCACACGTGACATTCAGCATCTGGCCTGGTGTAAATGTGAGGCGTAACTGAGCCCTGAGATAGGAAATGCAGCGTTTTTGTGTTTTCAGTGTATTCCCACTCCCTTCTGGGCCACGGCCCGGGCGGGCTGGGTGCCACGATGGCAAAGCAGCCCTGAACTGGAATCGCTGTGGTTTTTCCTAGGTGTGCATCAACAACACTTGCCAACCCCATTCAGTCCTGGGCTACGACTGCAACCCCGCTGTGAGATGCCACGGCCACGGCGTAAGGTGCAGCTCTGCTGCACAGATTCCCTGCAGCTGGGGTGGGAGCCAGGCAAAAGCCCATTTTAGGCTGATGCTCTGCAAAACGCTGACCTTGTCAGCTGGTACAGGGAGCAAAAGCATTTAAACTTGGTCCTAAACCCAGGATCAACACATAATGAGGCTTTACTCACCAAAATGGAGCATTTGATGGTTTGTTTGATTTATGGAGGGGATAAAAAAAGAAAGCAAAGCTGAAGGATATAGAGTTGAGGGCAATGGAGCTCATGTAGATAAACACGTTATGTAGTTGCAGGGAGCAGGAGAGCTGCACTGCGGCGCCTGGAGCACTGCTGTGCTCGGGAGCGCCAGGGCAGCTGCTCCTTTCTCTGCTGCTGGGGCAGAAATGAAGCGGGGTTTGCGGGAGGGTGATGGTTTGTGCTTGTTCAGTGCCTCAAGGCTGTTAAAGCCCGCACTTTATGTGCTGCTCCTCATCTGAGAGACTTCCTAAATTCCTAGAATGCTGATCAGTGTGTGTAGCCTTGTCCCAGCCCAACCAGTGGCAGCGAGGCAGATGCTGGGCTGGGCAGGAGAGATTTTCTATGAATTTGTGGCAAAGGGGTTGAACTGGATGATCTTTAAGGTCCCTTCCAACCCAAACCATCCTATGATTCCTTGATTCTACCCCCCACACTGGGCTTTTCAGGTGTGCAATAACGAGAAGCAGTGCCACTGCCACCCTGGCTGGAACCCCCCCGACTGCCGGCAGAGGGGATCCCCCGTGCGAAGCAGCATCGACAGCCGCCACCAGCTGACAGATAGGGGTCAGTACCCACAGCAGAGGGGTGACAACACAGGGTTGGGGTCCCTGGCACAGGCAGGGGGTGTGACCCCTGGGTTGTGTCTCCTGCCAGGGCGAGCGCTGGCGGAGCTGCTGCCGTCTTGGCTGTTGCTGGGCTCCTGCCTCATCCTGCAGGGGCTGGAGCTGGGCCAGAGCCCTGGGAAGCAGTCCAAGAGCACCCAGGGGTGAGTGGGACCCTCGCCATCACTGGGGCCTTGGGGGGGCGGGGGGACAGGATGGGCCCACGGCCAACCCGCAGGAGGCTGGCGTGATCTCCGGGGATATGGGGTGATACCCAGGGCTGGGGTGATGCCCGTGGAGTGGTATGGGATAATTCCCAGGGGATAAGGGCTGGTTCCCAGAGGAGTATGTGGTGATTCTAGAGGAGTATGGAGTGATTCCCAGGGGGGTATGGTGTGATCCATGGGTCTGAAGTGATGCTCTCAAGGCATATGAGGAGATTCCTTAGGGCTGTGGCACTGCTGTCTCTCCATGCAGCCCCACTGCGGAAGAGGGCAGTGACCGCTTGGAGCCAGGCCTGGACTCGGACTCAGACACAGACCTGGAGTTTGGCCCAGAGCTGGACCTGGGGCTGGTCCTATACCTTGAGCTGGACCTGGAGTTGGGCCCCTAACTTGAGCTGGAGTTTGAACTGGACCTGCAGCTGTGGCCACGGCATAGGTGGTAATAAAAGCATTGGGTGCAGCCACATGTCCATGCTCTGTGGGGCTGCGGGGCTGTCACGGGCCACGAGGATGGGGCTGCTGTTGTTGCCGGCCACGTTACATAAGGGAGAGCCCATCCCGCACCCTGCCACCGCAGCCATGCCGGGACCCTGAGTGGCAGCCACTGGTGGGAGGTGCTGCATGTGACAATGTCAGCTCAAATTCAGGCAACAGGCACCCTGCTGGAAGTGTAGATCAACCCTTAAGTGACACGAAGCAGGAATTGGGGAGTTTCACTCCCTGCCACGCTGCACTTAGGCAGCGGCTGCTGTGAATGTGGTTCTCATTGATGAATTTTGGCTGTGCTGGATGTGCTGTTTGCGCACACATTGTAGCACCTCATGTGAGCGATGGGGTCGAGGATGCAGTTTGTGCCTCATAGATTGTTCCTCTGGGTACAGAGGTCCCCTGGCACCTGCAGACCGAGCACAGCACAAGAGGACATAATTTTGGCATTGCCAGGATCCCGGGAAACCCAGCTGCAGAGACAGTGACCCTGAGCTGCCACCAGCCCTGCAGCTCCCATGGGAGCCTGGAGCATCCCTGCAGCTCCGGGGTGAGGTCTGACATGGGGAAACACCTCACAGCCCCCACCCACAGCAGTGATCTTCCCTGAGCCTTCCCCATAGGTGGATGCCCACGGGGACGGAGATCAGTGCTTTCTCCATGAGAACTCCTTATCGACAACCTTTAACCCTGTTTGCTCGGACCCTCCGGCCATTGGGTGGCCAGGCCTGGCTCCCCCAGGACAAGGTTCGCTCCCAGGGCCGCTGCACGCGGTGCTGGCTCAGCACATACTGGTGAGGATCGGCCCCGCCAGAGCACATCCCGGTCCTGCACCAGCGCTGGCGATGGACACCGGGCACGACATGGATGGGACCTCGCTGCCTCTGGCACTGAGCAGGTTTCACATCTCTGAGGAGTACGGCTTCCTTCTTCCTGATCCTCTGGTAGGAGCCGGCTGTGCCACCGCGTCTGCGTGCTACAAAGGACAGAGAACAGAGAAATAGAGGGGTTGGTGAGCAGCTTTCTGGTTGGGGTCCGATTCAAGGCCTCTCTATAACAAGAGCAACAAGGCAGGCGCATGCTGCTTTGGGCTGGGTAGGTCCATAGAACAAACCTCTTGCTTTAAAAATGGTTGAAGTGGCTGCAGCGAGCGAGGAGGAGCTCTGCAATTCACACCTTGGCCTTGGCTCTAGAGGACTTGAGGGAGGGGAGGTGAGTGGAGCAGTCAGAGTGCAGATCTGTGCTGAAAGCAGTGTCATTTGTCACTGGGCTCCCTTCACATTGGGAGCGCTCAGGAACTGGTAGATACTGGTTTATCATCACTATCACTCAGACTGGTTATACAAGAGGGGGAACTGGACACAAACTATTAGCCACGCTGTGCAAAGCTGGATGGCTGCTGGGAGCCTGGGCTGGTGGTGCCCCCTCCCCTCCCTACCCTGCCAGTGCGAGCGCAGCCCTGTGGAGCCCCAGGATCACCTTTGCCAACGTGATGGAGCGGGATGGGAGAGGGTCCCCAGTCAGGCAGTGTCTGGCACAGCCCCTCGGGGCTGCCCAGCACTGAGGCAAGCCCCCCTGTGCATCCTCCAGCTGCCACCACTCCCTGATCCCCTTTTCTCCCCAGATCTACAGCCAGAGCGGGGAATGGAATGGGAGAATCTGAGTATTGGCTCTCAGCTTGCCTTGACTCCAAAGAGCTTACCAGGGCTGGGCTTATCTCCGAGCCCTCTGTACCCTCTTGCTCCTCTTCCAGCACCCCTGTGCCCCAGCACAGGGTTACCCTCCCCATCCTGGGATGGACAGGCTCTGTCCACCTTCACTTGCTGCCACCTGCCCATGCCGGGATGTTCTGCATCCCATTTCTCTCACACCTTCTGTCTGTCTCTGAAGGAGAAGGGCTGTTCCCTGGCCCAGCACAGCCCTGAAGCCTCCTCTTTAGGAGGAGGACACTGTGTGCAGTCAGTCTCTGTGCTTTAACAGCCCTCCCTCTCGCCTCTCTCTTCCAAGACAGAGCTGCCGGCGCCCTACGGTCCCTGGATGGAGGTTGCCCACCAGCTGCCTCAGCTGATCACAAGCCATCAGCTCCGCTCTCGCGTTCACCAGGTACCTGTGTTATCTATCCTGGCTCTGGAGCACTCCCAGACCTTGGTCTGACACAGCAGTGGAAAAGCAAACCAGCAGCACAGCCGTGTCCTCAGCAAGGGCTCATGCAGAACTAATGCCCTGCAAATGCAAAGCCTGATGTTGGCACAGGAACAACTCCCACAGCAGATCCCAGGTCGCTCTGGCCAGCCCAAGCAGTGAGGACTGGAGCAGGGTGTGCGGTGGCAGGGGAGACCCTCTAGATACCATGAGAGCTGTGGATCCTCCCAGCCATGCTCCGGGAGCCCCTCAGACCCAGGAATCAGCTGCTCTCCCTGCATCCCAGCGCAAGGGAGTGGGATGCCTTTCTGAGTTGCTCCTGCAGGTGTCCTGTTCACAAACCAGCAACAGCGAATCAGCAGCAAATCCCGCAGGGCAGGGAGAGAATTCGAGCTTGTGGGGAGGCAGCAAAGGCAGGGAGAGGGGGCAGCCTCTCTGTGGGGACCCTGGTGTCGCCTGCGGTGCCCCCCGCTCCCAAGGGTCTCCCTGGCAGATGCCGCAGCTCAGCACCCAGCATCTCCGGGGACGCGAGGAGCTGCACTTGGCGCACCTGGTGCTCAGCTTCATCACAACGGGCTACGTCTGGCAGGAGGGTGAGGAGGGCACCGTGAAGGTAAAAGCAATGTGGAGCAAGTTCACCCGCTCCTTGGCATCCGGGGGCTGATGATGCTTCCCTGAGGCTCATCCCACAGGAGCAAAGCCCCTTTCCTGCGGCTGCAGCAGGAGCGTGACCCCTCCTGCCTGGCCTGGCACCATTACCAGTCCCTGTCTTCTGTGCTCTGTGCCCTCCAGGTCCTGCCCCGCAATCTCGCTGTCCCCTTCTGGGAGGTCTCACAGGCCCTCAGCCTCCCCCCCATCCTCAGCCACGTGGACTTTGTGTTGGCCAACTGGAGGAGGAAGAACCCCAAGGGGTAAATGGGCAAAAGCTGGTGGACAGAGCACAGTCCATCCCAAGTCGGGGCAACAATAATGACACTCCAGCAGGTCCTGACCAGCACAATGGGAATGAACGGTCCCCAAACCACTCCCATTCTGCCAAATAACCCTTAAAACCCACCATCCCTGGGGGTCTGTTTCATAGAGAAGGGTCTTTCCGGGCAGGGGGGAAGCAAGGGGTCAGTGGGTGCCCAGAACAGGAGGCCTCTGGGGGCATCTGCCCGGGTGATGGTGCTTCCCTTGGGCCAGCGAGCTCAGTCCATCACTGAAACCATTTATACCATCTCTTTCTCTCTCCTTTCCTATGCATTTGCTGCCAACAACCAAAACGCATTCAGGCCTCTGGAAATCGAGTAAGTTTGTAAGACGCTCGTGTTTTCTGACAGTATCGGTTTTGTTTGATCTGGCTGAGTCCCCCAGCACTGCTGGGCTCTCCTTAGGCTGAACCTGTGTCCTGGTATATGAGCCCAGCTCAGTCTTTGGCCCACAAATGCCTCTGCAAAAACAAAATAGTGCTGTGAGAGTGGCTGAACTGTGGGCTGCTCTGGGTCACAGACCCCTCTAAACCAGAGCAGCCCCCATCCCCTTTTGCTCTGTGCCAGCTCATCTCTGCCCGGGGTGCCCTGGCTCTGCAGCCAGGAGGGTTTTCATCAGAGGACTTGACGGGTCCTGGGGTGCACAGGGAAATCCTGAGTGAGGACCCTCCTAGCTCTGGGATTTAGCTGCTCTGCCGATCACCCCTGCAGGAATCTGGACACCATCATCTCACTGCCAGGGGGAGAGAGTCTGCGAGGCTTCATCCTCGTCACCCTCCTGGTTGAGAAAGCGGCCGTGCCTGGGATTAAGGTAGGGCACCACCATCCCCAAAGCTCTTTACTTGCCCAGAAAGCACCCCCAAGCACCTCCCCACACACTTGCTTGTGGTGTGGGGAAGGGGAAGAGCTGAGGCGGGTGGCAGTGCGCACCCAGACATCCCAGCCCCTCATCACTACATCCTCTCTCTCTCTCCTTTCCCAGGCAATCGTTGAGGCTGTTCGTGCCATCCTGCAGCTCGACGAGGAGGCCCTGCACAAAGCCCTGCGGGAGCTGGCGGGAACCATCAGGGACATGAGCGAGGCTTTGAAACGGATGCACGGTAACAGCAGCTGCCGGGGGAGGGCAGCTCCTGGCCTCGCGGTGCTGAGAGCGCTTTAGCTCAAACGTGCTCGCACTGGGCCCGTAGAGCATCTCTGGAGGGATGGAGACAGCAGCAATTCCAGGGGGACTCAGTGCTCCCAGGATGATTCTGTGGTTTCTGAGCACCCCGATAACGGGGTGTTCTCAGGGTGGGCAACTCCAAGCACTGGTGCTGTTCTGCACACGGCGGTGCCCAAAGGTGCCCTGATGGGGACCGCAGTGTGAGGAGAGGGCACTGGTACCGACACGCCAGCCCCTCCTGCCAGGTCTTTCTCCCAGCACAGATCCGGGTCGCCTCGACTGCAGCAGGGGAAGTTTTGCCACGTGGGAAGCACCAATGCAGAGGGAACTCATTGCCCTTTGCCCGCAGTGACTTCTATGCTCTGATTTCCTCCCAGACTATGTAGATCCAGCAGTGTTTTATGCTGTGATCCGGATCTTTCTCTCCGGGTAAGTGAAGAACATTTCCATCTAAATCCATTGTACCAGCAGCTCCCAGGGCTGGGGCAGCAGGGGGCGTGCTGGGAAGGGGCAGCCCAGGCGGGGAACAGAGTACCCCAGGGCAAGGAAGGAGCTGTGCTGTGTCCCAGGGGTGACACAGATCTGTTCTGGGCACTTGATCTGCCCCTGTGGAGCTGCTGGGGAAGGACCATGACAGAGGGCTGGGCTCTGCCTCCCCATCACTTCTCTCCACCCTGCACTTCAGCTCAGCCTCTGCACAATCCCTGCACCACAACAGCCCTAACTGTGCAAAAATGAATCCTTCCTGCTCTTGGCCAAACAGTTTTGACAGGAGAAGACTGATTTCTATTTACTTCACACAAAACTGCAAAGCCATGTGGGGTGTCTTGCCCCTGCGTGTTACAGAAACACCTATAACAAGCCTCCTGCTGTTGTTCCATTACAATTCTGTTAATTTAAAAAAAATGCCCCTCCAAATAGAGAAAAAAGTCATTTGGACAGAAACACAGCCCTGAGACCCCTGCACTGTGGGGTCACCACCCCTCATCTTCCCTGCAGGGCTGTAGCATCCCCATCCGCTCCCGGGCTTCTCAGGGATTGCTATTTTTATTCTTCTCCAGCGGGTCTCAGCATTCCTGAGTCAAAAGCTTCCATACATTCTGATTAAGTTTCTCTCATTTTTCATCCAAGCTGACCTTGTCTTGATGGTCATCAGCCTGGAAAAACATGCCTTTTGAATTCCCTTCTGCTTATAAGAACTTCCCACTAGTAAATGTTACCATAAATACATCCCTGGGAGAGCTAAAAATACAACAGTATTTGATAATGGATCTATTTTCTCTGCATTTTGTGCAAAACCTACTCCAGTCACACAGCCCTCGCAGCCACCACCAAAAGCTTCATGAAATGGTGCATTCTTTAGAAGGTCAAGAGATATTTTTGTGCCAGGCACATTATCTCTCTCTCTCTGAAATTATAAATCCTTTTTCCATTTGTGAGTGAACATTTATCCATGTTTGCATAACAGCCAGGTGACAGGGCTGGGAGTTAATGGTGCTCAGGGGGAGGCACCGATCCTGCCCGGTTCCCTGGCCTGGCCAAGGACGAGCATATTTATGAGAGGGAGGAAATCACAATACAGCCTCGTTCTCTGCTGAAATAAATAAATGAGGCTGTCCTGCACTGTTGTTAAAGACATCATCTCAAGAGTAGTAAGAACAGAAGATAAATCCAATCTTTCCAGGGCTCACAAGAGCGTTTGGGCGACTCCATCTGCCGCAGAGGCAACCTGATTTCACCTGTTGGCCAAAGGGATTTCAGGGAATTAACGTTGGGTGCCACTGTTGCCCAGAAGTGCCCCCTTCCCAAAGCACACCCAAAGCACCTGCAAACCCCCATGCAGCACATGCCCAAGCTGGGACCTGAGTCAGAGATGGGGCTGCAGCTGGGCGAGTGCAGCTTCTCCCAGGACCATGCCTTGTGGAGCTCACTAGTGCTCACCAGGCAACAGATAATCATGGGTTTCTCCCTATGCCCATGACCTTGTCGAGCGCCTGTGTTTGATTTCCAAGTTTATCTTGTGTTTGAGGACAGTTGACAAGGCTGAGCCAGGAGGAGGAAATCCAAGGGCTGGGTCAGGAAGGATCCCCTCAATCTTGGCAGTCCAGGGTCCCTTTTCTCAGCCCCCCCACGTCTGACTGCTGTGTCTTCCTGCTCAGCTGGAAAGACAACCCTGCCATGCTGGATGGGCTGATCTACGAGGGGGTGTCTGAGGAGCCCATGGCATTCTCAGGAGGCAGCGCGGCACAGAGCACCGTCCTCCATGCTTTTGACGAGCTCCTGGGGATCCGCCACAGCGAGGAGAGCAGTAAGTCACCTACTTTTCTTTTTTCCCAAGCAAGTGAGGGGCAGGAGGAGAACTGAGCCTTGCCCAGCTCTGGCAGTTGACAGGACACGCACCCACCTTGCCTCGCCCAAATCCTCGCAGAGCCCACTGGGATGAAGCTCTGCCCCATTTCTTAGAAAGTCTATAAATGAGGCTCTGGCAGGAGAAATTCCCAGATGGACAGAGTTGGATTTTGGCGTGCCGAACTTTCACCGAGGTTATTTTGGATACAGAGATGAGGGAGCAGCATCCTGCCAGTAACTCAGCTCATCCGTCCACACAGCTTCGTGTTAGCCCTGCCCAGAACAGAATGGATTTATCAGAAATTTGTAAACCCACTCTAACAGTGAAACAACCCACACAACTCGAAACCAAAAGGCTGAGAGCAAGGGGTAAAACTTGCCTTTTATGGCTGAGACCGGCCCTAGCTCAGCATCGACCTAATATGGGGTTTCTTTCCCAATTAACTGGAGGCACCGAGAGAGGATGATGCGCAGGCTGTCAGGTACCACCCAGCACCGGATCTCTCCAAGAGCATCAGGATACTTTAACCCACCCACCCACAACTTATTTCTCTCTTTGCTGGTGTCGCGCAGCTGCTTTCCTGCGCAGGATGAGGGGTTACATGCCCTGGCCCCACAGAGCCTTCGTGGAGGAGATCCGCCGGGCCCCGTCCCTGAGGCAGCACGTGCTCTCCTCGCGGGACACGCGCCTCTGCACGGCTTTCAACCACTGCATCACCGCGCTGACAGACTTCAGGTCCTACCACATCACCATCGTCACCAAATACATTGCCGTGGCAGCGGCCAAAGCCAAGGCTGGGCGGGCAGAGCTGGGTGACAGGGCTGGCACCTCGACGGCGAAGCCCCCGTCTGCGCTGGAGGCCAAAGGGACCGGTGGCTCCCACATCTTCAGCTTCCTGAAGAGCATCAGGGACACCACCAGGGAAGGGATGATAAGTGCCTGACTTGCCCCGAAGGTTTGCAAGGCAATGCTCAAAGTGGGTGCAGGAGGCCAAAGGGCCCCAGTGTGTCTGCGGCACAGGAGCCAAAATCTGACTGCAGTGACCTTCACTGAGAACCTCCTCTCAGCAGCCCCTCACCCACTCACACACGTCTGGGACATGGAGAACACGCTCTGGGCTGTCTAGAGAGGAGAGCACTGCTGTTGATAACTCCCAAAAGGCAAGAAATGAGCACAGCACCCACCCACAGCACTGGGGTGGGTGCAGCATCCTTCCACGGCTCCAAGGTAGGCAATAGCCCCGGGAAGAGCCGTGTCCATCCAGGCCCCCCTTGTTGGCCCCACCAGCCCGCTCCCCGCGACCCCCCGGGCTCGGGGTGCCTCTCCCTGCGGGGCTGCGGGCGCGGGGGCGATTGGGGTTACGGGGCGATAAATAAAGCAGCAATTCCCAACGCCGCCGTGCTGCCACCCCCTGTGTCCGTTGTGAACCCATCGCGACATCCCAGCGCTTCTTCGTCGCGAGGTGGCGACAGAACCCGGGTTTTGGCTCGGCCGCAGGCGGCTCCTGGCAGCAGAGGAGCAAGGAGGGGGGGGAACAGGTAAAAGAGCAGTGGGGACTGGGGGGGATGCAGCGGGGTGCAGACGGGGCTTCTCGCAGCCCCCCCCCCACCTTTGACACCCGGACACAGCTCCCTCTGCCCCACACCAACCCTCCCTGACACCTCAGCTCCCGGACAGGACTGCCAGGAGCCTGTGGGTCCCAAAACAGCGATGCAGTTCCAAGGCAGCAACGCTCATCCACCCTTTCAGCCTGATCCTGATGCTCAGACTGGTAAAGGTGAGTGCTCTGGGCTAAAATCTGGACTCTTGGTCACCCAGAATATCACTGTTATTTGTTGCCATACGAGACAGACAGTTCTCTCTGCTGCAACACCTGCTCCCAGTTTGAACAGGCAGAGATCTTGCAGAGCTGCGCCTGCAGCCCAACCACAACTACTCACAGGGCAAGTGTGCTGACAAATACCAACTCCTTGGTCATGGGAACGATGCTGAAGGCACTCAAATTCAACTGGGAGGGGAAAGTAGACAAGAGAAGTGAGCAGAGCATGTGGGGAAAATGTGGTGTCAAGGAGGCTGGGGTTCACTTGGAGATGCTGCACATGGCTCCTGGTTTATTAAGGGTTCAGGATGTCACAAGGTCAAAGCTGTGGCATTCGGGCACAGACAGGATTCACTTTCTTAAGTTTCAATGAGCAACATTGCGCTGTGGCAGGGGATGTGGAACATAGGGTTTCTCCAGCAAGGAAAAATCACCTCAGCCCACCCCACTATTCCCAGGAGGAATCTGCAGCAGAGCAACACCCAGGTCCATTCAGCACCTGACACTCAGGCTCTGCAGCAGATAAGACCAGCAAACAACCCTGCAGCTCAGCACAGGCACCAGGGCTCTGACTGCTGCCCTGTGCAACCCTCCCTGGCCCCAGGCTGCAGCACTGGGCTCTCCTTACCTCCTGCTGGGATAGATGGGCAGATCCGCCCACCAAGAGCAGTACTAAAGCATTTTTCCTAATGCCAGGAGCCCGAGACGCCCTTTTACAGCAAGAAAACACCCCCAAACTACTTGTAACTGGTATCTTTAGGGAAATCAGGCCATACGTCTGGGTGTTTTGCCTGCCCATGTTTTGCTGGCACGGCCACCAGAGACAGATTTCACGCCCAATCAGTGTCTTGGTGCAAAAAATAGCTCTGGCAGTGCCACTTCTCCTGCACTATCGGAACAGATTCAAGGTCCTTTGAAACGAGGCTTCGTTCCCATAAGTGCAACAAAAAGCTCAGCACACGGCAGCTTGAATTATTAAAGCTCCTTGCTAAATTTTATTTTGTGCCCTCTTCTGAAAGGCAGCCTGGAAACTGGGGCTGAGGAGAAGAGATCATCAGTAAATAACCGACGGGAACGTGTCAGCAACTCTAAATCTTTGCCTGGCAGCCCTCGTTCCACTTGATCTTCATTTCTGAATAGCTGCTGCATATTTTATGTGGGAAATAATTCATTGTGATGATTGTCCCAGTCTATTCCATTTCAGACCATTTCAGGAAAACAGCAAACTCAGAGGGGGGAAAAAAAAATGACTCTGGCTAAATGAAAACTGCAATCAGGACCCACAGGGGGGTGGTGCAGGCTGGCACTGCAGGGAGGCGCCTGGGCTCCACGTGTGCTGCAGGGTGCCCGAGCCCACGCTGGGCAGAGGTGATACCAGTGCCAGGAAGGGACAAAGGGTCCCTGGGGAGGTTTTGCTCCTGCTGCAAATCCTGACAAAGCCCCAGGCCCTGCCCCACACAGGCTGCCCCTGCCCCAGACCAGGAGAATCACAGCAATGCTCCAGCCCAGGAGGAAAGAGGGTGGATTTGTGCCATCTTGGAAGGGAAAAGGGGAGCTGGGAAACCAGAGGAGAGGTGTCAAAGGGCTCTGGAGAACCAAGAGGTGACCCTGCAGTTGTAGGCACGCTCACCTTCAACACAAGACTTTCGGGGATGAGGAAGGTCCTAAAAAGGTGCCTAGGAACAGTCAGACCACAGCATTACCAGGTTGGCAAATGCATGGCAAGGACTCACCATGCCAGGGTTCAGTTCAAATGCACCCAGCACCAGCACAGACTCAGATCCTTTAAACTTGGATTCAGGGAAGATCCTACCGCCCACGCAGCTCCCAGACAGTGATGCACAGGGACGCTTAGACCCCTCCTGTATTCTCTCTTGGCAGGCTGGGACAGCAGCATCAATGAGAGCTTTGATTTCTCTCTGTTTCCAAACTACTGTTGTCTAATATTGATCACAAGACACAGACGTCTGAGGTCTCAGATGCATTTACGACTGGAAGCACGTTGTATTTAAATAATTTATGCCTGCACCTAAAAATGCCACAATACTTTTAAGAATAATCCAGTGCTTGGCATTCATGGTGCATTCTGCTGTCAAGATTCACACCATGATGCACTGCCCTCAGCACGATGGGGCTGCGGAATCCAGATCCCTCTCTGCCCTGCAGGGTTCTCCATCACCTGTACAGAGCCACAGGTGTAGCAGCGATGTTTGTTCCCTGCTGCTCTGTCCACTGCACCCTGTTTTGAGCCCACAGCCCTTTCCCAGCCAGCACTCAGCCCTTGTGGGCCGGCACTGTCCCCCTGCCTCCGAATGTGATACGGACAGACCCGAATGAGCACCGCCAGCACAGAAAACTCTCTTATCGCTGCAAACAGAGGCCCTGCCCCTGTGGTGATGATGCACACATTTCCATTGTGAATCTGGAGCTCGGGAGCCACCCAACAGCCCCAGCCCAGTTCCGGGCTGTCCACCTTCCTGACACCTCCTGACTCCCTTTCAATGAGCCCCCTTATCCAGGGGGAGGTGTCCCTGCCCATGGCAGGGGGTTGGAACCGGCTGGGCTCGAAGGTCCCTTCCAACCCAAAATATTCCATGATTCCATGATTAAGCAGAGATGTCCTCCATGGAGTGTAAGTGTCCATGTGATGGAGAAGGAAGGCTGGCACAGAGCTGTGGGAGAAGAACCTGCCTGGGCACACGTTTGATGCCATCAGACCTCTGGAGAGCCTTAGTCAGCTGCATCAACCTAAAACCCTGTCTGAGACATTTCTCTGCAGACTGGGCAAGCTGGGGCCTCTCTCTCACCTTACCACAAAATCCCCTTCCCACTCCACCTAAGAGGTGGCTGCTTTGCTGTCCTAAAGCCAAAGCTTCCCACGTCCTGGGCCAAGGGACAGTGGTGCACGGAAGTTCCCAACTCTCAGCTGTTGCTCACAACAGCACCAAGGACGACCCCTCCTCACTGTAGGGTCCCCAATGCCCCACTCTGCCCCTCTCTGCCTTCTTCCTCCCCAGTGTGGTCCCCAGCCTGCCTGCACCCAGCTCCTGCTCCCAGAGCCGTGCCCAGCCTGGCAGCTCCCATCCCACCCACGCTGCTTGCTCAGACTTTCCATCCTGCTCCTCGACTGCTTCAGCCTCCGGGTCCCTCCTCGCCCTGCCCGGGTCTCACCCCAGTCACCTTCCACCGCTCTGCACATGTTCCTGGGATGCCTCTTGGCCCTCGCAGCCACCTCCCTGTGGCCAGGCTGCTCCCCAGGGCAGCTCAGAGCCCCGGGCAGATGCAGACAAGCACTTTGCTGCCATTCCTGCTGCTGCTTTTGTCCTCCTGAATATTTGAAATCGAACAAGAATACAAACATTTGGATTCCAGACACTTTCCAACCCCGACCTTATTTATCATACTTGGCTCTGCTCCTGGAACCAGGGCCAGTGGAGGCTCTGAACGATTTAAGTTATTTAGCATGCTGTGCATAGATCAATCTCCCTCTCCCCTCCAGCCACAGGTCTCCCTTTGTGGTTTGCTGAACACTTATTATGTCCATCAATATCCAAGTAATTAAAGTCCCCCATTATCCAGGTCCTGGTTGCCTTACGAGCTCCTCATAAGCTATAAAACCTTTCATGATCAGCCCCATCTCGGCATCCCCTGGCCGCTGTTACAGCTCCGAAGGTCTCATTCCCACCGCCGCCCGCTCCAGCCGGGTGCGCGTCTGCCGTTCCTCTCCATTCTGTGCCAGGGTTGCTCTTTTTTATCCCCAGCTTTCTCTGTCTGTTGGCAGAGCAGCCCCCCAGCTCCTGCTTAGCTTGCAGGGCTGGAGGTGAGCACTGGACCTGTGGCATTCCTGGGAGCACCCGCAGGTGTGGGTGGTTCTGGATGGTCACATCCTGAATTTTTCCCCGCTGCAAAACTACTCATGGTACCCTAGAAAAGCCACCAGCCCCGAATCTGTCACACCCAGGGGGATTTTTTGGAGAGACCTTGGCCAAGGCAGCCACTCACACTGCCCCTTGCACCCCAACTCGAACCACCCACAGCCCCCAGCTTGGCTCTGCGGAAGCGGCCACTGACTGTCCCAGCTCAGCACGTGGCTCTGGGCATGGACATTCCGGCACACGGGGCCAGGCGGCGCGTGCAGCCTTGATGGCAGCCCTGGTGATGGCCACAACCTCCCTACAGACAACTACTTGTCTCCTAGCCAGGATCTCCTCTTCAGCACAGCTCTGCCAATGACCTCAAAGGAATTTATTGATAACAACAAATTTTGCTTTGTATTTTCCCCTTGGGGGGACAGGAGGGCACAGAAAATAATTGTCTTCACCTTCTTTCCGTTTCTGGCGCTGCGGCGGGCGCTGAGCACCACATCCCTCTGAGCACCAACCTGGCAAAGCACAGGGAAGGCAGAGGGCTTTATCTCTCCCCAGGGAATTATTCACCGTGGCAGGAGCAGCTGCAGCCCAGATATGATTAAGGAACATGACTCAAGCCAAAAAGTGCTAATTACAGCACAGAAGGAGGAGGAGAGGAGCTGCTAAATTACGCCTAATATGGAAGGGGAGTCAGGAACAGATTGAAAAGCCATCGCTGCAGAGATGATGAATGCGTGTCTGTCCCAGCCGGGGCCACTGGACACGCTGGACACACTGGATGCAGCATCTGAGGCAGCCACAGTCCTTCCAGCATTGGATTTGTGCCACAGTTTTCATCCTGTTCTCCCTGCTGCGTCACTCAATTTTGTGTCCTCTGCCCAGGAGTCCCTGGGAGTTGCACCCCAAGCCCAACAGGCCCTGGAGGAACCCTCTGTTGGGGAGGAAAGGGTTTGTTTGTGCTCCCTGGGCGACCTCCACTGAGTCTCTGGGTTTCTCCTGGGGTTTAGTAGCTTTACACCTGAGGAAGCATCTCTGCCCCAACTGTAATGGCATGAGGAACCCTCTCCTGCTCTGCTCCCTCCATGCAGGTTGCATTCACGCTCTCCATCACCTCTGTAGCTGCCTCTGTTTCCAGAATCCTAATGCTTTCCCCTCTTTTGTCTCAGCAGTGTGGGGTCTGCACAGACACAGACAGTGGGGCGAGGTGCGTGCCCGGGGCTGTCACACACAGCCACGCTCTCCCTGTAGCTCCCAGCCCCTTATGCTCCTGCCTGCTGGGAAGCTACAAGGACAGAATGGTTGGTGTCAGACTGATACTGGTCATGTTTTCCCATGCATGGCTGGTGCTGGGAAAAGTCACCAGTGAAAAGCGAGTCACCAGATGGAAGGGGACCCAGAGGGACCTTTGGGAAAGGGCTTCATTTCAAGCTCTGAAGTCCCCGATGTACGGCCAGTGTTTATAAAACGTTGCACTGGTAAAGTTGTTTGTAAATAGGAGGAACCAGAGATAGAAACATTAGCATTAGAATAAAAATAGCTTTGCACAATTTGGAAAGAAGCCAAAGACAGGTCTGTACAAAGGTCTTTGACCTCTTAGGATTATGACCATCGCAGTAACCGCGCGCCGCTGCCGCAGCCCCGCACACAGCCCTCGGCTGCAGCTCGGGTGCCTCAGCTGGCAGGTGGTGTTCTATGGGTTTCTGAAATGGGGCAGAAATCATAAAACTGTTCATAAAACGTACAGCAGAAACCCAGTGTAGGGCAGGACACAGGACTGGCTTTGCAGTCTTGTCCTTTGGACATCTATGTCCAGATGAGAGGCGTTTGCCCTGTACCTTCCCCTCCTGCACAAACAGGAGGAGCATAAAAAATGCATCACAACTGTGTCTAAAACATCTCATGTGTTTAGGGACAAGAAACCAGCAGTGACAACTTTAATTCCTCTTTTTGGGCATCATTTAGTGTGCACCAAAGCAGAGGAGGTGACGGGGTCCCCACACACAGCCTAGAGGGGAGGTGGGAAAATCCCCCAGCTTTGAGCACAATCACTCTTGAGGCCAGGGTTGCCTTTTGCTGTATTTACTGAGAGATGAGCACAGCAGGTTCCTGGTTTATGACGATGCGTTAGAGTAATCTGAATAATAAAAACCACAAAGAAAGTGAATTATTATGAAATATGGGGTTTTCCAGTAAATAAATCATGGCCATTATTTGCATATTTAATATGCAGAGAGTGCATTTGCCTCAGCTGGTGCTGGCTGGAGTGTCTGACATGGGGAATAAACCATCGGTCCCGTCCTTTAGCTTACTCTTGCTCCAGCTCCACTGAGTTGGTATTTTAGGATTGGAGGGGCTGATGTTGTCGGGGCAGACCCTGTTCCTGCATCTCCTTGCATGGGAACCCGTGCCATGTGGACCCAGAGGTGCCATCTCCGTGGGCCACAAGGCTCATGCTTGGTCTAAGGAGGGGAAAGGAGGAGGACGGCTGGGAACGCTTTCCCCAACACTTGGAGCGGCCGCCGTGGCGAGGTTTAGTCACCGTCTGCGCGGTGCTGTGTCGCCGCGGCCGCCCCTGTTTGCCCAGTTAGTCACCGTGGCCCGCGGTTGCTACTCCATGTAAACAAGGGCAAACAAAGGCGCTGGCGTCTCAGGCAGGCACGGCGAGACCATGAGGCATCGTCCCCAGCTTCCCAGCGCTCAATCAAACCCACGTCTTAGGAAAGAAAGGAAAGATGAGCTGCTGCTATGATTACAGTAAGAGGTTGCCTCATGCTGGGCTCCAGAGCTAAATATATTCTGTGTTTACTGTATGCAGGAGCAGTGGGAAGCCTTCCGAAACAGCTCCGGGGCTGCTCCGATGTTTTGGGGCAATCAATCACGCCTGCCTTGAGCCGTTTTTATCCTGACAGAAACGGAAAATATTTCCCTGGTTTAATTCCTACTGATCAAAGAAGTTTCCTCAACAGAGAGGTGCTGCGTGGCCCTGAGGGGAGAAGAATTCCTGAGGAAACTATTGCGCTGCGGAGACGCAGGGCATGGTTCGCTCACAGCGGGATGCCCCGTGAGCAACTGGGACGAGTCAGGACAGGAGCCCAGCAAGGCCAGGGGCCCTTAGCAAGGCTGTTAAACCTTTTTCTTCCCAACAAATTTGCTGAATGACAGACTGGGTGTTCACCCATGCGCCGGCTGAATGTGGTGCCTGGGAATTTCTGGAGGCCATTGTCGCAGCCTGCAAGGGGGCAATCGCTGTCCCCTCTGCCCCATCAGGATCCTCTGCCATGATGAGAGGTGTGTGGAGGGGCAGACAGCTACTGGATTTTGTTTACTTTCTCTCTAAGGCTTCCCTAAACAGCATTGGGAAACACTCCTTTCCCAAGCCTCATCATGTCCGGAACTGACTCAGCTGTCTCACGGAGAGGGTTCTGGAGAAGAGCTCACCGGCCTTGTTAACTTGACATCACGCTCAAATCTGTTTATTGATAGACAATGTATTTTATTTCCGTTTGCATCTCACGTCAGAGTGGTGTGCGCGGAGCTCCAGACGCATCCTCGGCTCCCACAGCCCCTCCTAAAGCACGGCCGCTCACGGGGTCAGCTCACACCTTCGAACAGCCCCTTCTATCCGAGGAAGCACCAGCCACCACCCCTAAATGATAACCTCAGACCCTGAAACACTGAATTCCCCTTTTCCCTGCCCACTGCCGGGGCAGAACCTGCACTCTCCTTCCAACCTTGACCCGCGCCGCTCCCCAAATCACAGGGGATTGAACAGCTTTTCCTCCTTGATGCTTTTGCAAAGCAGAAGTGAGCAGCTCGGAGAAATCCAGGCACTCGAGCGCAGTCAGCTCGGCAGCAGGAGCTGAGGTACCTGTCACTCACCATTGAAATGGCCCTTCCGTGTTCTATGGGAAAAGCATGTGGCTCCACACTGCTGTTTGGAGAAATCTGATTTACTTCTCCCAGGCAGATGCCAACAACTTCAGAAGAAGAAACTGCAAACTGTGTTGGTTTCTGGTTTGCCACCGCACTCCTGATGGCTCAGAGCCGAGGCAGGAGCAGTCTCAGCTCACACAGTCCATCAGCAGTTTTGCTGCTCTTCCATCAGAGGGGCCACAAAGGACTTTTTACAGCACCTACATCCATCCACACAGCATCTCCCCTCTCCCCTTCCCTCCCCTCCCACACAGGGCTGAAATAACTGTTCTAAAACTGTTCTTTTCTGTTTGAACTGCTGGCATAAATAATTCGGCGCTGGCAGAACGAGAGCCCTGTAACCCAGTGCTGACACTTGACGAGGATTCAAGGGCAGATCTGGAGAACAAAGACAAGGCTCCCCTGTAAACAAGGCATCACTCACTTTGCTTGTAACAATTGGGCTACGTGATTGCTAGGAAGCATCTAGAAGGCATCACTGCAAGACCTGAGCACGTCTGAGAGCAGAGCGGCTCAGAAAGCCTTGGGGGGTCCCACTCGACCCAACGGGACAGGTCTGTGCCCACCACGCTCTCCAGTTCAGGGATTGCAGGGTCTGCCTGACTCTGGCTCTGCCCAGCGTGGATTTCAGCTGGTGTAGGCGATGTCAGGCTGGAGCTCAAAGCTGCCGGTCTCTCCTCTGTCCTGGAGTTAGGCTTTACAGTCCTGCTGCTGCTCTTTGGAGTGGGAGGCAATGTGTGCTGCTGACTGCAATTTTCTGGGAAAAACAGCCACTGGCAAATGAAGGGCCACAACAGTCTGGGAACAGCCTGAGCCCTGCTCTAGTAGCTGCACTTGTCTCAAATCCATGTACAACCCATTCAAAACACATTTGAGCCTCTGCAGCACCCATGCAGCACTGTTCCTGTCCACCCACCGTGATAGGAGCACATCCAGTCCTGGCTGCATGTTGGGGGGATCTGCAGCAGGGACTCAGCATGTAAACTCAACTCCCCAAAGCCCCATATGCAACCAGCAGCCCCTGTGATTCATAGAATCGTGCAATCATAGAAACTTCCGTTTGGAAAAGACCTTTGAGATCATCGAGTCCAACCACTCCCATTATCTGCTAAACCATGTCCTTTAAGAACTCATGTATCCTTCTTTTAAATACCTTCAGGCATGGTGACTCAACCACCTCCCTGGGCAGCTGTTTCAGTGCCTGACCACCCTTTCAGTAAAGAAATTCTTCCTAATATCAAGAAATTCTTCCTAATTCGGCTGGCTGCTGCCGTCGCTGCGGGCAGGGTGAAGGCAGGGCCCGGCAGCAGGTTTGGGCTGCAGCACTGCCCTGGTGACAGCAGCAATGGTGGGAGGGGGATGGCAGAAATTGCTTTTCTAGCAGCTGCAAAGCAAAAGCCGTCAGGCCACAAGAGAGAATGAGGGGGGGCAACCACCATCTATTTTCTCCAAGGAACTCTTTTGTTGCTGGAGGAACGAAGAACGAGGCTGACAGCACCTTAATTTCAAGCCAATCTCCCACACGCTTTATGTAGCAGTTGATTTCCTGATAGATTTCAGGTGCAGGCTGGGTGATTCCCCCAGCTCTGATCACCAGATCTCTTGTCCCAGCATCACACAGCTTCGTGTCCCCCAGCCTCCCCTGCACGCCGCTACCCAAAACGTGCTGCCATTCCCCAAAATGCATCCGGGACAGGAGCTGTCTCTGTCAGGTGCCCATTCTGCTGTGCCACAAGATTAAGGAACTGAACCCAAAATTTGCAGGTTTTCTGCTGGCAAAGTCTTTTCCTCTGAGCCAGGACCTGCTCAGCTCCCTTTGCTTCTCTCCCTAGGCTGCTCGCAGATTGCAGAACTGCACAGAAGTCACCCACGCTTTCCCCTGGGTCATGGTCCCAGGCAGAACAACATCCCCAACCTCTGCTGAGCTGCTGCCCAGTCCAGAATCTCCATCGCAGTCCTCTCCAGGTACCACAGGTCAGCACCTAAACACCCCCGAGACCCTTGCGTTGCCTCACAACTGCTCCTTGTCACCGTCCTGCCTCCACCCTGACGGCTCCAGCGTCGCCCCCGAGCCCTGGGGGAGTCCGTGCTGTGCCGTTTTGCACATCTGGCTCCAGATGCGGCGCTGACCCCTGTGCACGGCCCTGGACCGCAGCCCCTGCGGCTCCGGGAGCGGTGCGGGACACGGAGGGCAGCACAAAGGCACGCATCCTGTCTGCCACCCCTTTTGCAGCAGAGGAAGCGGCTCGGCAGAGATTAGAGCCCTGCGAGGGGGACACTTGAGAGCCGGAACGTGTCTGGTGCCATCGCCCATGGGCTGGGCTGCAACAATAGCCCAAAGCCAGCCCGCGCCCCAGCCCCGAGGCAGGATTTCCCGTGGGCCCGTCCACTCGGCACCAGACAATGAGCCGTCTGACAGCTGGAGACAGCTCTGCCTTCACCCCTCTCCAGCGAGGGGTGTTCAGGCTCCTTCAGGAAGATCAAACAGGAAACCAGCAGAGAAAGAAAAAAAAGTTGTTCGCGCTTGAAAGTCTAAACTTTCATTGCCATGCTCAGTCCAGCTGACCCGGGAGGAAGATGCTGAAGTCAGGATATTAAAATACTTTCCCTGGCTGCTATGGAAAGAGCAGGACGCATCTGCAGATGCGATGGGTAGATGCCATCTCAGGACGTTGGCACTGCTGGCATGCAGCACCCATCTGACACAGCAGCTGTGGGATCCCCCAGCCCCCTCCAGCAACTGGCTGGGTTCACAGTAAACCCCCTCTCTTCTCCCCTTCCCATGTGCCTGTCACTGCCTACATCCCTGTCAGATACAGTTCTTCGTTAACAAGGCTCTCAGCTATACCACAAGCTCTACCTGGCCACCTACCACTGCAAGTGGAGAGCACCACAGCCTGAGTTTCCCTTTGCAAGGCATCATTGGGAAGACCCAAGCAATAGGAGAAGCCACCCCTGGCCCCCTCACATGGCCAGCATCCCCCCCTCTCCATCCTCAGCTCCTCCAGCTGCCGTAACAGCAGGCATCTGACTGAAGGCTCCGTGTTCCTAGCTCAACCTTGCTGTGTGCAGAGCTGCTTTGGAAGGGTGCTGGCTTTAAAAGTGCCAGAAGCTTGTGTTTCTGTTCTGTTTCTTACCAGGCATGATTTACTCACTGTAACTGGCTATTCGTTATGTCCTGCACTGCGTTATTAACTCAGTGATCGTACTTTTAGCAGAGAATTTATGAGAAATGAGGAGACATTCATTATCAGTAATAGCACAAACTTTACTCTTATATGGTCTCCCTGCACAGAGCGACGCTTGGCTCCTGCGGCAGCGTTCACACAGCTGGGCAGCTTTGCTGCCTTCCTTCTGCCCCTGCAGGACAGTGCTGTTCTGCAAAACCCCACAGCCACGGTGCCCCTCGCCTGTCAGCAGCCAGGGCTGCCCTGGTGTAAATGTCACATTGGCTGCAGGACCAGCTCAGCTGCTGCAGAATGGGTGCGCACATTCATAGAATCATGGAATGGTTTGGGTTGGAAGGGACCTTATAGCCCATCCAGTTCCAACCCCCTGCCATGGGCAGGGACACCTCCCACTGGATCAGGGAGCTCAAAGCCCTCGGCTGCCAGTGAAGGAGCTGGGATCACTGTTCCCAGATACTCTTCTGAAGGAACAACCACCAAAAAGCTCAGCCAAGGGCCAAACAGAACCCCAGGCGGAGCCTGCGCTGTACTGAGAGAGGCTCACCAGCCCCAGGCAGGGAGGCTGCAGAGCTGGTGCTGCCATTCTCACAACCTGAATGTCTGACAAATTCCCAGGAATTCAGATTGCACGAGGAACACGATGAACCAGTTTCTCTTTGACCTACAGCTGTCCCGCAGCTGTGTCTGCTGCAGAGCTTTCCATCTCCAGATACATTTCCCATCAGAGTGAACACAAGGAGCAGCATTCAGGGTTCCTGAGAAGGGCAGGGATTCTCCAGCCTCCACGGCCACTGGAAGGGGTGAAGGCTGTGAGCAAGCCAGGAGCTGACAGCAAAGGAAAGGATGGAAAGAAAAGAGATGGCCTGAGCCACCTGGGCATTTCCAATTCTTAGATTTTACATACACTAAAGACAAGGCACATATACATATTTTTAAGGCAATAATTTCACTTTCCTCTCCTGTCCTAAACCTTCCAAAGACTCAGTTTGAGTGTTCCGCATGCAGCTGGAAAGGTCTCTGCAGCACCGGTGCTCTCCGAGGGGACGGCCGTGGTGTTACGAGCCACCCAGGCTCAGGCAGATCAGTGAAAGGAAAGCTATGCAGAACATGCCCCAGCAAAATGCAAGGCATCCCAGATTACCTTCTTTGGGGAGATTTTGGACAGTTACATAAATGCAGACCAAGTTCTCTGCAAGAGTTTGCAGGAAAGGCGTTGGCTGCTCCGGCTCCCCCTGCCAAGGACACCTATGGCCTTCCCTCACTTCCAGCATCTCAGCTGCCAGGTGCCCCAGAAGGACCCCTTCGCACCCTAAAACAGCACCAACCTGCCTGTTCCCCCACCAACAGGGCCCCCACAGCCCCTTGCACACTGCAAACTCGTGAGGAGCAGAGCGCAATTAGGGATGTGGCTGAGCCGCTCTGCAGAGGCTGTGGGGATAGGAATTAATCCTCCCATTAATATGTGAAATGGAGCGTTTGCGTTTCACGAAGCAATTATACAATAATAGCAGGAGAGCTCTGATAGAAATCGCATCTTGTCTGGAGCTGCGCTCCAATCTACCACATGAATAATTCCTCCTCGGCATTACTGGGAAAGCAATATTAAGACTGATATAAACACAAATTACTGGAAAAAAACAGATGCAGTGTGCTTTATCTCTCAGTCAGAGTGGAACACAACTAAATTTGTACAAAGTGGGCAGAGAAGCTTGAAGGGGCAAAGACATTTGCAAGTGTTCAGTGCAAGATGAGCGCACAGGGAAGCGTACGCCCCGTCCTGGCAGCTCTCTGATATCTTGCTCTCCTGAAGCATCAGCTTTACTCTCAGTTTCCATGGCAGATACTTTTCTGAGCTTGTATCTGCCACAAATATAGCTAATTTATTCTCCCATCCATGTCTCTGCAAACATCTGCAGAACGATTCCCTGTGCAGTCAGAGTGGTGGAAACCAGGCAGATGTTATGTTAACGCACCTCAGCTCATGCTTTCGACAAGAGGAAACCGTGCCTTGCAAAAGAAGGGCTCATTTTCCACAGCACATCTCTGGCATTATTTTTTTGCTGCACCTACTCTGCATTATCTGTGCAGTGAAGCAAAGCACATTCAGCATTTAGATCAGCCAAGTTCCCCCCAGCACTACCTTCCCATCTGAGCAGGAGGGGCCCAGTGCTGAGCAAGGTCCCTGCTCCTCCCACTCCCTCCTTTTATTTGACCTTATAGAGAATTTATAAAACACGAGGCTCTTTTACAGGGACCCAGGAGCCAGCCACATAAAAAAATCCTATTTCCAGGGTGGATTTACGAGCCCTGCGATGCTGAGCAAACAGCAGCTGAGTTGTAATTCTCACCAATTCGGCAAAGTGCGAGGCTTCCCACTCTTTCTGGCAGAGGGAGCATCCCAGGGCTTCATAAAGGAGCTGTGTGCACACTCAGGCAAACAACAGCCAGCACATACAAAAGAAACTTGGGCAGGCTCGTAAAAAGTAACCAAAGCAGTGAGAACGATGCAAAACCGGCAGAAAAGAATGGCACATGCGGGGGAGCAAAGTCCTGGCAGCGCTAGAGCGGGGAAAGCCTGTCCTGGGGTGGGATGCAGGCAAACACAGGGCATCGGGCTAAGCCAGTGCTTAGGGATGAGTCCCTGGGGCCTGGATAGGAGAGTGGTGAGGTACTGGAATGAGCCACTCCCTCTCCTAAAGATAAAAGCCAGGCTAGCCCTGGCCAGCTGGAAGTTCAGGAGAGCCTGGATGGACCTGGGAATGCTGGTTGTTCTGGGGGCCCTGCTCTGTGTGTTGCCTGGTGAGCAACAGCTCACAATTAATCTTGTTTTCTGCCCTGTGCCAGCACAAATGCCTGGCACGTGGACTTCGTGTGCTCTTACCTCTCCCATCGCTCCCACTGGCCACAGGAGAGGGGCTCTGCAGGGGCTGTTCTTGGACACGTCCCTCTGCTCTGTCCAAAGGAACAGAAGTTGTAAAATGAACGTGAAATGACAGGCAACTGGGTGATGGAACTTTGGATCTGCTCATCATCGTGGCGTGAGATCATCTCCACAGCTCTCCAGTAAGTGGGGGAAACCCTCAGGGGCTGAGGCTGTTACTGGATTTCAGTAGGATGAGTAACAGGGGTCACCACCACAGCCAGTAAACAAGCTGCTGATTTCCCAAGCAGAGCCTCTACAGCATCCGGCTGCTTTTAAGCCTTCGACCAAAATACACTGGATCCCTGGCCTCAAGTAACTTTTGAACCCACTGCCATTCTGGGCCAGATTTACTTGTGCTGAATAACACCAGATTTCTACACCCACCAGGACCCTCATGTGGTCAGAGTTGGCCCCTCACAGCCAGCCGTGCCCAGTCCATTTCCTCAGCAAGAGGGAGTGTCATGGAATCATGGAGCTGGATGGGATAAGGATCTTTGGGTCTAACTCCAGCTCCTCTCAGGGTTACCTAAACCAAACCCATATGACTTAGAGTGAGTCCTCCCAGCCTCTGGGCTTGGCATTGGCCAAGGGTGGAGGGCGCAGACTCTCCTGGAGCAGAGGGACTGCATCAGTGAGCGGGAAGTTAAAGAAAAGGGACACTCGAGGCAGGAGCAGGGAAACAAACTGCTCTGTGCTGGTGCTGCAGTGCATCCAGCACAGTGGGGCAGAAAGGTTCTACCTGAGCAGCTGTGGGGTGGAAGGGCCTGGGGAAGCGACATCAGAGCACCCTACAGACCAGCTGCCTCTGGTAAACCTCTCCCTGCTTAAAAAAATCCAGCTCTGTGAGTGCTAAATGTGATCTCCATCACCTGGGAAGCAGCAGAAAGCATCCCATGGGCAGACCACCCGAGCAGGTTCTGCTGCGTTGCAGTGCTGCTGCCTGGCCAAGGCACAGACACGCTGTGTGCACAGGCTGGCAGTGAGCACCTCTTGCTGGTTTTGCAACACCTCTCACCTGAAGTTTTAACTGTTTAGCATGTTCTGTATTCTGAACGTGGAGCTTTCACACGCAGTGAAAGGCCGGGAGCTGAGTTCGAGGTCTGCGGGCTCACAGCCCCGCAGCGATTTGGAGTTGCATGGAGCCTGCTCTGTAGAACTGTCAAACTAAACCCATCCCCGTGGCAAAACCAGAATTTTTTTTATCTCGGCCGCACAGCAGGGGAAAGTTGGCAGCTCAACTGTTAAACTGGGCTGTGACTGCTCAGTGTTGACATCAGCATGATCTCACCACTGTAACTTGAGCCCTCCAACTCCTTCTCCAGCCTGCCTTTAAATTCCCGTCCTGGAAGCCCGCACGGCACCAGCACCGATCCCTCTGACCGACGAGGAAACCCCTCGCAGAAGAGAAGGGAAGCTGCCGATCCACAGCCATGTCCACCTCCCTGCGTGTGAGCCCCTCGGTCCACGGGTACCGCTTCGACACGGCCCTGCGCAAGAAAGCCGTGGCCAACATCTTCGAAAGCGTCAACCAGGAGTCCCTACAGAAACTCTTCAAAAACTCTGGGGACAAAAAGGCAGAGGAAAGAGCCAAGATAATCCTCGCCACCGACCAGGACCTGGAGGAGAAAACCAGGGCGCTGATGGCACTAAAGCAGAGGAGGAAAGACAAGCTGCTGCAGTTCCTGACGCTTCGGAAATACTTCATTAAAGTTCACTGAGCGGGCGACAGGAGCAGAAATGGAGGAGAACATTTCAGAACGGGACTGTTGGTGACCTCCTACCACAGCCGGCACGCGCCGCTGCCCCGTCAGCTGCTGAGAGCCCACCCGTGGGGCTTCAGCCCACCAGGCACCCAGCAAACCGCCCTGTGGACGGCGGCACCGGTGCAGGTGGCAGCATCCATGTGGACCACGGCATCGGCATGGATGGCAGCATCGCAGGCAGTGGCTCCCAGAGGGAGGCAGCCAGGCTCCTCCGGCAGCCGTGGGACTGTGGAGCCCCGCACACCTGGGTGTGACCCGAGACCTTCGGATGGACTCGGTGTTCAATGACTTCGCCCGCGTGCTTTGCCTTTTCAAACACATTTCTTCGCAGTCTGAGCCCTTGCGAAGCCCCTCTTGGAGGCTGGAGGGAGGTTCCAGGGACCGATGAGCTGCTGAGCATCGATCACGGAACACATCCGAGTGCACCATGAGGGTGCAGCAAGTTCAGCCTTCAGGGAATGCATTTGCTCTAGGGACACCCTGCACAAATGTACTTTTCCTCTCTCAGCTGTGGGTGTGCAGTATAACTTGTTTGCACAGAAGCAATAATAATGACAGATTTCCCTGAATTTACTGTGAAGTTCCTTAATATTTTGTTCATTTCCCATTAACACTGAAAATCTGTCACAACTACAGCTCTTGTTTGTATAGATTGCAGTAGCTTTGAGACAAGTATTCCATGGTGATATTTTTAGGACAATGTTGTTATTATATCAACTATAATTTATTGCATATGGTGATCCGAAATTTAATAAATTATGAATTAAATATAATTTATCTTGTCTGAAATGCTCAGTTCTCCTGGAGGGGTGGGGTTATGCTTTTTTGGTCATTTCATATTGATTCTGTTTCAAGAGCAGACTGCCTGCCCCCCTCTGTCAGTCCCAAGGGTGGGTTTGTCAGGGTGTGAGCGAGCATTCCACAGCTCCTCCCTTCCCCATTGTCAAGCAGCTCCAGAGTTGGACCCATGGTTGCTGTGGCGACTCTGGCATCTCCAGAAAGACCTCACTAAACTGAACTGTAAATCAAACTCAGCTGTTAGTTTTCCCTATATAATAAAGGAGATTTACATCTTTTATAATAGTGTAACAGAAAGATCAGCTTAGAAAAGGGCCAGTTTGGAGCTACACTGAGTAGTGTGCACCCTCAGGCTATTTGCTGTCCTGCAAAGCAGAGCAAGAACTCAGCTGTGGCTCCCCAGCTCACAGAAATGAGTTATGAACATTCTGGCAGCAGAATTGGACTCAGCTTTTTTTTTTTTTCAGATTATGCTGTACTATCATGACAGACTTTGCAGAAAACACTTAAAAATAGTCAAGACTGGTTATTTTTAGGCATGTCCTGTAATAACCTGCTGGGTTAGAAAAAAACATTCCCATGGTGCTGCTTAGAGCAGAAAAGATAAAACAATTCACAAGAATGATAGACCAGCTACAGTATTTTTGCCTACAGTAGAAACTCCAAATTGCCCATAAGTCAGGAAGACTAGAAATAATCCTTTACATTATTAATAGAAAGGATAATTGTAATTATTTATAGTGTAGTGAAGCAGATCCAGGCGCTCCTCGAGAGCATCAGGTTGGGGATACAGTGCCCAGTGTGCAGGGCAGCATCAGCTTCCCTGAGCATCCCTCGGGCCATGTGGCACAAGCAGGAGGTGGGAGGTGGATCCACAGCCTTCAACGCAATCCGGAGGGTGGGAGGGTGGGGTGGTGGCAGGAGGGCACCTCTGGGCACCCCTGTCCTGTGCTCCCATCAATCCCATGCCCAGCATCGCCTGCGGAGACCTCGCTGGGGCAGGGCAGTCTCTCCACCCAGGAAGCCTAGAGAGATATGGGGTCATGCCTGGTTTGGGACAGATCTCTCTGGAAGAGCCTTCAAAGGCCTTTCAGACCTGCCCTCACTCAGGAAAATCTGCTTCGGAGTGTGCTTTGCTCCAAGGCAGTCGCCTGTTCTGTAGCATCCGCCTTGTCCCAGGGCAGTGTCCCATGCTCGGCTGCAGCTGTTTCACCCACTCATGACACAGACCCACGCAACCATCTGGAGTGACACAAACTGCCCCAAACACCTGTGTCCAAAAAAAAGGCCACAGGACACCCTGGACACCGCTGCGCCACCCCTCCTGCTGCCCCCACCCAGCCGCTCCAGGCGTTTGGGAAGCACCGCCTTTCCTCCCACCCCAGCAGGTTTTCCCATCAGAGACATTTCTTATACAAAAACCACTCGAAACAGAAACCAGTGGGGTGGTGCAGCCACCAAACCCATCTGCTTCTGGACAGCGTTATATAATGACCCTGCTCCCAGAACCACCCCCATGGGTACCCAATCAGCTTTTTGCTGTTTTCCACCTCTCTGATGATGATGATGGGCTTTGCTTCCCCTTCCCCTGCCCTGGACCACTGAAACCTCTCACTGGCCTGGGCCAGCTGTGGGTTTGTCACAGCCTCACCTATCTCTTGGCTTTCTTTCCTTGTAGAAAGCAAATCTGGAGGAAGCCACGAATGCAGCAACCTGAAAGCAGCACCAACTGCAGCAGCTGCTGCTGGCGCATCCTCCAATTGCCCTGGCATTCCGGCTACAAACATCGGCATGACATGATTGACGAGACCCCAGTACTCAGGGACCTTAGAATCCCTCTTGTCTCATTACATTTAAATTACTGGCCCAAGTGGCATCCCTGATAAATAAAGGTCGCTTACAAAAAAGTTACATTTATTGGATTTTTGCAGTGGAAACAGGCAGTTTTTCTTGGCCCATTTTTCTTGTGTTGTTTGGGCAAGTTTGTGCTTTGTGAACAGAGCAGCACATCTTGCAGCAGGCTCAGGATAGATTCCAATTCATTGCTACGAACATTTGTTAACGAGAGTTTGAGGTACAAACATCCAAGCACTGCAGGTCCCTCACGCTCATGGTACTGCCTTCTCCACTGCTCTCCAGGGCTGCACACGGACCCGACCCCAGTGCTTCGGTGCTCACAGGGCTATGGCCGAGCCGACCCCCATGGGCACCGATGCCGGCGCCCCGCTTTGCTCCGCTCTCCTGCCCCGGCCTCCGCAGCCGAGGAGCAGCAGGGCAGGTCACCTGCGTGGTGCCAGGCCCTTCCTGCGCGCCCGCTGCCGCAGACTCTGTGTCTGTTGCCGCACGTGTGCTGCATTCAGGAGGCAGCCCAGCTGCGCTCCCACCGGGCGCGGGGCCCATTGTCAGCCTCCCCACGCAACAAATGGAGGAAAAGGCTGTTCAAGGTATTTCCTCCCTCCAGGAGCCGGGCGTTTCCATTAATTCTTCTCCACGAGTCAAACTGGCTGTACTGAGTGTCCCTCTGTCCCAGCGTCCTGAGGAACATGCGTTCGGACAGCTAATTTTATCTGGCTGTTCTAATGCTCTGCCGTGGGCAGGAGCTCAGCATGGGGGTGGTGGTGGCCGTGCACACCCAGCTCTATGCCAGGAGCGCTGGTGGGCTCCCCTCTGCAGGCAGTTGGGAGAAGCCCTGGAAAACCAGGACAGAAAACAAGAAGCCTTTTCCACATAAGCTCTGGTTTGACAGAGTGGGAAAGGTGGACAGCAGAAGAAACAGCCCAGAGGAATCTGGGGTCAGTTGCCACAGACAGTACCGGGATCCCACAACTTGTCCCCCCCAACAAACAGCCCCATCTCTCCACAAAACCCCTCTTGCTACGGTGGGAAGATGGGTTGGAACAAGTCAACAGCACAGCTCAGCCTGACCACTGTGCTCAGGAGGAGGTGGAGGTGTTCCCCAGGGACTGAACACCCAGTACTGTGACCTTCCAGTTTCAGGGGAAATCAAATACACAACAGAGCAGAGTCCACGGCGGAGCTGGGCCAGGCCTGACACGGCCGTGTTTATGTGCAGAGGGACACGGTGCTCCGGCCAATGACAACACCTCCAGGGTAAGCTTTCCTTCCACACCATTGAGCAATGGGGCAGGTTAAAAATTGACTGTGGAGCTGAACAGGAGCTGTACGGACTCTCCTTGCCAAATGGGTAGTTCAGTACCCTGGGTGCACGCAGGGAAGCTGGCGCTCACGGGTGAGGACCTGAGCACCAGGCATCTGTTGGACCAGGGCAAGGCAAAACCACCCCCTCCCATGCCCATCCACCCCTGACTGAAACAAAGGGAGAAATCAGAGCCTGACAGCAAGGTGAAAAAAGACTTTTCTGCTTGCACAGCTAAACTTCAGCAGGAATGATGCCCAACTGGTGCCAGACCCAGCCGGGCGTGGTGCAGTGCCAGAGCACGCTGCCAATCCACGAAGGGCTTGGGGAAATCCCTCCCTCCCACAGGAGCCTGGAAAGGCACAGGGGTAGAGAGCACCTAGGATGGAGGTGGCTCAGCCTCACAAGTAGCAGCTTGGATGCATCCAGCCTCCCCCAGAGAGGGAGGAGTGTGGACACAGCAGGGCCTGGGTGGGAACTTGACTCAGCGCAGGGCAAGAACATCTACTCACACAAAAAGACACAGCTGAAGTGTATTTCGTCTGAGGCTGCAAAAACCACCACTATGAAGCATGTTAAATGGGAGTGAAGAGATAGAATGTGGTGAGATTTATGGTTGGGTTAGCAAAGGTTTTACGGAAAAGAGCTGGTCTGGGATTTCAAAGCACAAACGCCTCACACACAGCAAACTGATGCTACAGTGTCACTTTGAAGGGATAGACAAGGCTATTTATGAGAAGAAAAGCCTCCAAAATGCTGTAGCCAACAGGAGATGGCACAGTTGCCATATATCTTTGCTAGAAAATAAAAGTTAGGCCATGACCAGAATCTCAATACACAGCCCTGAAAAGCCCCTTTATTTCCATAGCGCTGAGTGCCGAGGGGGTGCGCGCGGCATGGCACAACGATGCTCTTTGCTTGGGAGAGCAGTGAGGTCATCCCTATCCCACAGTGAGTGCTTTGTAAGCAGTGGCTTCTAAGGGATGCCAAGTTATTGAGACATTTCTAAAGCATCAAAACCTAATTGCCATCTCTCCCAGGACTGGTTACTCCATGGTGCTCTTCTGCACCTCTGCTCTGCACAAGGGGCTCTCCATGAGGGCACGGAGGGGTTTGGAGCTGGGAAGGACTGGCATGGAGGTGACCCATGGGCTCTCTCACATGCCAGGAGGTTTTTAAGCCGTGTGCCTCTCTGGCGGGCAGGAGCAGGGTCTGGGCAGTGAATCACAGCTGAGCCAGCGAGCTGTCACCTCCTGAACTCCAACTCCTCTAGGCGCCCACACACGAGGAGCATCACTGCGTGAGCAGAGGCACCGGTAACCAAGCGACAGTTGGGACACAGCATCGCATCCTCCTCCATGGAAAACCCGCATCCTCGGAATGACCGCGCACGGGCCCAGGGCTGCGGGGGCTCCCTGATTCATTTTTAAATCAACTGTTTTGCAAAATGCTCAGATGGAAAGAACGCAGAGCATCACCCCAGCACTGCCTGCACAGCTGTGCTGGTGCTGCCGAGGCCTGGCTGCTTCCTGCCTCCCTCCCACCAGGCTCCCCATGCTGCTGGATGCAGCCAGGCTCTGTCCCAGAGGCCAGGACTCCATTGCTCCCAGAGGAATATATTCCCCATGGTATCAAGAGACTATGTGAACGCTCAGAATAACCTGAGAGGATGCAGCAGTGAAGATTTTCAGGGGGAACATGGGGCCTGTAGCCTCCCCACCCCAAGGCAGAGCCATGTCCAGGAGCCCCCCAGGGGTGGGGGTTCAGCGGTGCTTGGGATCCCTCAGCTGTCCTGGCCCCACAGCAACCAGTTGATCCTGAGTCCAGCAGGCAGGGATCCCCCACATGCCTGGGGGAGCAGATCTGCACCCACCTCTTGCCCAGGGAAGGGACATCCCTGTCACCAGCCACAGCCGCGCTGTGGCTCGGTGCTCCAGTGCCCGTGAGCAGGAGCAGAGCTCAGCACCACCGCTCATGAATCAGCTTTCGTGGCACCGTGGTCCAGGCAGGGTTCCAGGCCCCCATAGCACATGGCACCCTCCTGGCAAATGCATCCGACCAGGCAGCTGCACCAGCTTCTCCTGCTCCATTCCTGCTGCTCTCCCACAGCATCAGAGAACAATTCCATTTTTTAAACACTCCTGCAGAAGACCAAGTGGATTTCCATTGCCTTTTCAAAGTAAAGGAGCTTTTCTGCCTCAAGGAAGATGACAAAAACTGGCATATAAACATTTCTAGCTCCAGGTTCCTTTCCCCTCCTGCTGCTGTTTCTGCTTTGCCATTGCTTAATTAAAAGGGAAGAGAGAATTGTCCAGTGGTGCTCCCTAGATGGGACACATTCTCTGGCTGGATTGCTATTTAAAATTCACCTGTCATTCCTGAAGGGTAAAAAGTTCTAATGCAGATGCGATTTTTCTCTCCCTCTCTCTGAACTGTAAAGCACAAGACAATTTATCACTTCCCAAATGTACTTGTGAGCCATCAGACCCTTTGCCTCTGCCAGCATTTTGGGGAGGCTCTGATTTACACCCAGCCAGCCTTGCCTGAGCACTGTTTTCTGAGCCCATTTGCAGAATGATTGCCCAAGGCTGCCAGGGAGTTCAAGGACAAAGCTACAATTCAAGGCACATCGGAGTCTTGACCTGAGTGATGTCCATGGAAAAAAATCCAGGCGACTTGAAGGGTTTTGTACAGAAGTGAAAACCTTGAATATATTCTGCAGAAAGTACTGCCAAACGCAGGCTGGTTTTATCCTGATTCAGACAATGAAATTCTCCCGAAATACCGAGTGTTTTAGCTGCAATAAAAGGTATGCAAACCTGTCTTAACGATGGTGGAGAGACATTTATCAAAGTTAAGGGCCAGGTTCTCCCTGGCTGACTGGCCAAAAAATAAACTAGCTTTTTAAAGAAAGTGAATAAAACATTATCTGCCTTCAGAAATCAATTACCAGCAGGTCAGAGAGAAAATAATGACCCGTGATGCCTTGAAATGATCCCCCCCAAGATCCCTACAGACAAATCCACCCTGATCCATTTCTGCTCACTGCAGCATCGCTGGTCCCCCCTTGCTGTCAACCCTCAATGGTGTTTCCTGATCACGCTGGCTACCCACGGCGCAGCGGGTGCTGCTGACGATCCCTGCTGGAAAGGGGATCCTGCACGGAGCAATGCACACCTGAGACATTCATACTCAGGCTGGGACACCTTAACAGCCCGTTTTCACCTGCCTGCATGAACAGTTTCACAATTATTTCCATGCACACTAAACCTTTTACACTCTCCCCCCTATATTTCTCTTCCAGCAGTCCCTCTCAGTCCGATATCCGCTTGGGTGATGGGCCTTGCAAGGCCACGCAGATGAGAAAGGAGAGCAAGCACGTGGTGGAGTGACGCTCAGGGCCGCGCTGCCATCCAGGGGCGCGCAGCCGCGCCGCAGGCGTGGGACCTGCATGGTGCAACGGGAGGGATGGGATGCAGGAGGTTTGTTCTGCCTCTGGCAGTCAGGCATGAGTGTGGGGATGGTTTTGGAGGGCTGAGAGAAGGCTCATCAAGGCTCCTTCCTCTCAAACCATGGGTGGGAGCAGGTAAGGCTGAGGTAGCAAAGCTCTCCAGCACAGACAGGCACATGGAGAAGTACATGGGAGGGGTGCACTCTTTCAGCCCTGGACCTGGGAGACCCTGGGTTTACAGTGGATAATCCCTTTCTCTGCCCTCCTCGGACCAAGCCCCAGGAGTGCTGCCAGACACTTCCCCTTGCTCCCAGGAGTTAAAAACCTTTACACGCTTGGTCGCGGGCCTCACAGTTTGCCATAAGTAAATAAATTAGGCATAATGTAATATTTGATTGTAAGATTTACTATTCTATTCTTTACAGCTTCTCAGGTGGATGCCCAGTAATTGAGCTAAATGAAGAGCCCCATTAATTCCTGGCAGCAAGGAGTGGCGCTGGGTGTGATGGGCAGCAAGCGACAGCACCGGCTTGGGAACCTTTCACCAGCTCCTGCCTGAGCCCAGTCCCCAGCACTGGGGGCGAGAAAGCCCCTCTGCCTGGCTTTACAGAGGGCATTATTGCCCTTTGCCCATGATTAACGCCCAGTGCCGTGGGCAGCCGCTGCTCCCCAGGGCAGAGCAGAGTCCAGAGTCACGGCACAGGAACCCGGGAGGCTTTGGCACAAACCCCAGGGTGAGCTGAGGTGGCTGCGATTTTGCTTGGCTGTTACTTTTGAGAGCCCTTCATTTTGAGTGATGTAAACAGCTTTAATACCTTATAAAATATAAAGTCAAACACTTGAACTTGAAACAGTGTCCTAATAAATTGTACTGCCCTCCCAGTGCTGAATCACCTTGTGTACCTGTGAAGGCTGCTGGCAGGCAGGGTTTAGCCTCCCTCCTGCTCTACATTGAGCACGGCAGCTTTTGCTTACTACAAAATTAAAATTTTCAACCTTTTGTGCACTATTTTAGATCGAGTGCCCCGCTCAGTTCTCTAATGACATTAATCTCCATCGTGACACTGTTCTCTGCAATCCATTCTGTGTCTGCGTCCCTCAGAAGCAGCTCAGACACTGCCCTGTAAACGAGCTACTCCAAGTCCCATCATACAGGAACTGCATTTGCAGCTTGACGTGTTCCCATGAAGCTTCAGATAAAAGTCCACAGGTATCAATGCCAGGAGAAAGCCAATAGAATCATTCTGGTTGTGTACTGTTTTTTCAGGGTTTGGCCAGTTCAGATGCTGGAGCCTCACACGCTGCCCCTTGTCACTTTATGCCAAGCCATAGTTCTTTCTCTGGACAACGCAGAACGATGGGCTGGAGCCCTACAGATGCCTCCCGCTCTCCTGGTTGCTCCCATGTGATTCCATGGTTCCAGGGAGATCCAGGAGCAGCTGGGGCTCTGCTGGTGTCCTGCAATGGTCACACTTCCGTGGGCATGGGGCTCCTCACCTCGCCCTCGTGCTGAGCTGTTGCAGGGATCTTTCTCAGAAACATCTCATTTAACTAAACAATGCCAGCCTTCTTGGAAACAACTTCCCGGGCTCTGGTGCTGGCTGAGCTTTGACTTAGCAAACCAAAATTATCTTTATCTGAGGAAAACATCTCTGGTTCGTTACTGGCCTGGACTTAGCCTCCCACACCCCTGGGGCATTGACCGCCACCTCCACCACTATGGCTGCACCACAGGGCGATCCACTGCTATAGAACAAGACCCAGCTTCTCAGACCCCCAGTATCCCCACACCCACACTGCATCAGTGTTCTATTCCAATTACTTTAAAGCTGCTGAAAACACACAAGTCAGAGCCCGAAGTCCCCTGCAGTAAACTGTGATCATGGAAAGGTCATGGACACAGGTGCTCCTGAATCCCATTGCCTTTCCAGCCCCGGCAGCCTTCCAAGGAAATGGCTCTCTTCTGCTAGATCACTTCATGGAGCTTTGCCCTTCCTTTGATAGTCAAAAACTGATTTAATGGCACAAATATTGGTTTGAAAACTAATGAACACTTTCCCCTGACGTCACACTCCTCAAGGAGCCCCTGTGGAGGGGAAAGGCTGTGAGAGCCTCTGCTTCGCTGCCGGGAGCTGCTCTGCCAGTAAAGGGAAGTCATCTTGGGATAACCCAGTCACTCTCTGCATCGGGCTCAGCACTGGTTCCCACAGTCCCTGCAGGGAATGTTGTGACAGGAGATCCACCTCCTGTGGATGCTCTCCTGTCCGAAGCTGTGGTGCCCGTACGGGCACCTCCCTCCTCACACGCTGCCCGTCCCTCCGTGACTGCCACTGCTGCTCTGCTGCGAGGGCTCTCGGGGCTGCCCAGAGGGCTGCTCGGGGTCCCTTCTGTTGCACCGACAGCTCTACCTGCCTCACACCTGGCTTGTGTCAGAAGGGACCTTAAAGATCACCCGGTTCCAACCCCCTGCCATGATTTTGGCAGTGCAGCCTCATAAAGCTGCACCCCGAGGACACCGGCCAGGGGTTGAGGATTCCCTTCTTCCTTCCTGTTCAGCAGTTTTATTTCTAGCAATCCCAGCCACGTGGGCAAGATGGAAAGAGCATTTTTTTACAGCTCAGGGCAGTGCCGCCCTCCTGTGGCTGGAGAACTGCTCGAGCTGGAATAGAAACAGCTTAAAATCTGGTGTTGTAACATAACCAAGTAATTAAACCTACCGTTATTGCCTTGCCTTTGGCCTGGCAGTGCCAAACATTTCCGCTTGGCATCTGAAGCCACAGCAGCTCAGCAGGAACACGAGAGAGAGGCTCAGGAGCTGATGGAGTTTTATCCTCAGTTGTCATTATGATCTTTTCAGCTCAGCACGGTGACACTGCTGCAGAGGTGGAGATGGTGCTGAGAGAAAGGGTTCACTGGTGGGATACAAACCGCTTGTCTGCTGCCACACTGCACTATCCTGGGGTTTCACTCACTGCTGTGGTTTTGCCTTTCCACAGTGGAATTTATGCTCTGATAGAAACAAATGTTAATTTAAGAAGTCCCATGAACAGCATTTCTCCCGGTTGTGTTCCATTCAGGCTGCAGCCATCACGCTGATGAGGTGTGAGGCCTCAGCCTCGCACACCGACACTGCCCGATTCACCCCCAACGCATGGCAAGGGTCCCATAAAATCTCACGGCTTAACCCAGCACTGCTTCCTCAACCAGGTGCTGCCTGAAGCCTCGTAATGAGAGCCGGCAGTCCCAGCACACACAGAGCTCATTTACTGGGCAGGCTGGAAGGAAATATAACTTATATGACTTATGTGAAGGAAAACCTGGAGCTGAGCTGTATTCCCAATGCTGGCCTCACTCTGCACTCCAGTGACTGCCTCCAGGGCACTTCTGGGGACACAGATGGGGTTTGCAGGGCTGGACACAGTAGATGTTCCTCTCTGTATCGTGCACCCCACCACACCAGGCAGGGCTGAGCACCCTCCCCGTGAATGCACATCTCGCAGCAGGCAAATCCCTCTCCTACCATCAGGGCTTGCACCAGAGGTTCAAGCAGGGTTGAGAGTGAGGGAAATTCCTCTGTTCCATTCAGCGTGTCTGCCTACTGAAGGCACCAGCTGCAGTCGATATTTGCAGAGCACAACCACGTCCTCAGGAGGAAAGCTCTGTATTCAGTGCTGGAAAAACAGTTTGCCTTCAGAGATGAGTGGAAGCAGTTATTTTCAGTTCATTAAAACCTGCTGCTGCGGGGCCCTTCACCTTGCGAGGGGGAAGACCCTTCCAGACTCATCCACGAGCGAGCAGCCACCGTAAATCACAGTCTGGTTCTCTCACCTCATCAAAAATCATATCTGCCAGTAGCACTAATGACTTTCAGATTACTTTGGGCCAGATAACACTAGAGTAAGTTGGGCACGACTGGCCAGGACATCCTTACTCGTGTCAGTAACTCCCAGCAGGGACTATTGGCTCTGTAGAGTTCATACACACCACAAGGTTTCTAGGACAGGAATATTTGGAATAAATGCTTCACCCCAGTGACTCACCGACTTCTGCAACATGACCCAGGTTTTCTACTTGAGCTGTGGCAACAGCAACTGCAACACATTTTTGTAGGGTGTTTCATACAATAACCCTTTGCTGAAGCAACTCTGATCACGAACGAGACCAGGCATCCCACAGAAGCATCATATCCAGCTGTGTGGGGCAGCAACCAGGTAGAAGGAAGAACATGCAAGGATGGTGTCTCCCCTTGGTGCTCACCTTTGGTGCTAGCAGATGGTCTCTAGTCTCCTGGAGCAGGTACATTTCTTTGTTCATTCCGACTTTGAGAAGCATCATCAGAACAGGCAACACAACTGGGGAGCCAAACATGAGCACATCCTCTCCCCCAGCGCTCAGCACGAACCAAGGAGAGCAGTGATTGGCTACTGGGCAACAGTGCCAGCACCACCCCGGGCCACCAGCACCAGTGCCAGCACCATCCACCCCAGCCTCCCCCAGGCAAGCGGTAACCCTGCTGTGGGCTGGGCGACATCTTCCCCTTTTGTCTCTATGGGTTTCAGGGGTGGGTGCTGAGCAGCAAGTCAACCTGCACTGGGGTTCCTCTGGGAGCACCACAGAGGAACAGGACAATGCAGCAGCCGAGGACACTGCAGTGCACTCTGTTCTCTGCAGCAGAGGTTGACTCACCCAGCACTCAGCCCATCGCACACTTGTTGGCAATGGCCCTGGTTTATTGCATGCTCTCCTGGCAATGGTGCCACAGGGATCCCTGCTCCCCAGCAACTGGCCCTGCAGCACGTGCGCAGTCGCTGCTCATAAACAGGCTTTGTTAGCTCCCACGGGCTAAAGGTCTGCCCGCTCCCTGCGGCGAGCGCTGCTGGAAGCAGCGGAACCTGTGCAACCGCTCCCCAAGAGTGCACAGGTTTTATTTATGAGAGTTATAAATTGTTGCATCCACAAAATCCTGCACAGATTCAAAATTCAAAGCACCCTTGATTCACTTAAAGGGACACATCGAAAGCCTCCCTTAATTGTGATAAATCCCGCTCTTTCATCTGAGAAGGTGACATTTCATGGCAAATAAGCCCAAGAAATTGAGTGGAACAAGGAAGAGCTTCCTGTTTTGTAAGCAATACCCTATAATGAACAAAGCTCAGCATGAAACCAGTAGGCTGCATGGCTGGTGCTCAGGTTTTTAGGTCTTTGTTGATCCCAGGCAGGCTGATGGAATTCATCACGGGAAGCTAATCAGGGACACTGAGACCTAGTTGCATTTAAAGGAGAAAATCTTAGTTTGGGAAGTCATTAGAAACCTGCCTCTCATAAGCACATTTCTGGCAAATTTACAGGCCATTTCCCTACCAAACCATTCTGCTCGGTCCTGGCAGTAAAAAGCCATGAGGGGAGCGATGGGAACTGTGTCCAGGGGTCAATTATCCTGGGAATGTCCCTTCTTCTCCCAGATTCCAGCAGTCAGAGGGGTGAAGGCTAACAAGAGCTCACAGGTAACGTGCCCTCTAAACCATCTGGCACTGCACTGGTTCCCCCCTCCCAGGGCAGTCACTTCTCCTAAATTCCTGCAGTTTGGAGGCCAGCTTGAAAATCCTCTTTTTTTCCCTATAGAAGGGAAGAAGACCTGAAAGCCTCCAGGACTCCACCAAACCATCAGCCAGAACAACCACACCAGGGCTCTGAACCAGGCAGGCTCTGCCTAAAAGGACCAAAGCAACGCCAGAGGTTTTAGGAACAGAAAAAAGCAGGAGCCTTCTCCACAGCTGCCCTCACCTCCTTGCCATTTCCAAGGCTGCCAAACCTTCTACTGCTTCATCTTCCCCCTTAGAAGTGGCAGAACCTCCCAGGAGGCTGGCGTCCCTCAAGGACCTGGTCTCCAACAAGCCCCTTCCACACCTTTGCAAACAGGAAGGTGATGAGCCAGCTGGGAACAAGCTCTTCGCCTGCCCCCGAGCCTCCCTCCCAACAAGATTTTAATTCCAGCTCCAAACTGCCATGAGAAGGGGCTCCTTAATCAGCAAAGCCGGGAGGAAGTGCATCTCCCTTCCCCTGGCCGCTCCTCTCCCTGGCCTTCCTTCCTTCCCCAGCAGCTGCGATGCCCGAGACCCTGCCTGTGCCAACCCTGCAAAATATCCTTCCCGTGCCTTCATGATGGTGCTGCAACTCCCAGTCTTCCCCTTTTTCCCCCAGCACCAGGCGCTGCTTTGAACATCCTGCAAGAGCTGCGAATCTCCCCGGTTTCTGCTCTTCCAGGAAGCTCGTTCTTCACGGTTTATCACACCCAGCGTGTTCCCAGATAGCACAAAACGAGCTCCCCCGATTATGCTTTGCCATTTGTCTGGCACTTTCATTATCCCCGATGCAGCACCCATCAAATAATGTCTTGTACCAAAAGCCATTTCTGTCAAATTAAGTTAAAAGGAAGTAGTGGAAAACTGAAAGCCCCACGTCTAATCCTGCCACCTGGAAAATCGGCAGAGAAATATAATTTTGTAGTCTTTCAAATTAAATCAGATTCTGGGCTCTGTGCTGATGAGTTAATCCAGCGCTGAGTGGAATGGCACCACTCAACCATGACAGGGTTTAGTCATCTTCAGTCCATGGCAGAGTGGTTCCAGTTCAGAGATGCTGCTTTTAATTGCATTCTCACCCTATTTCTTTTAATTTCATAATTTGCCTGAACCGTTCCCACTAAGAAGCTGTCAGGAGGAGGTGGCCTTTAGCGGCAGAGCTGCTCGTGCTGCCATGGAGAGGAGGGGACCCACAGGCAGGTCGAGCTGTCTGTGTGAGCTTTGGGTGGCCTTTCCCTCTTGGGCACTTGCAGCACCCACAGTCGCAGCCAGATCTCCTAGTGAGAGCTGCTGAAAGAAAGAAACATAAAGGAAACAGTCACTGCACTAACATTCCCCCTCCCAATTCAGATATAACCAACTTCCCCCCCAAAAATGGGGAAAAAAGTTCACAGAAAATAAAAGCAGTTATAAGAAAACTATAAGTAAAGACTTTACCCAATACAGACTCGTTGAGTAGGGCTAAGAAAATTAGAGAGGTTTGAGCACTTCAGGGGTTGGTTTTGTTCTCTGTGACAGTGAAAATGAGATCCTTCATCGTTCTTCACTCTTCACACAAAGAATGAGTGTGGTCACAAACTCCCCTTCAGCATCGTGGTGCCTTGGTACCCCACAGCCTCGGCACGCAGCTCGCCCACCCAGCTCCAGGTGCTTTCTGCTCCTCCTGGCCTGGGAGCAGCATCTTCTCCGGGAGCAGGGCTGCCTGGACCCTGCCGGGGACTGCTGACCTCTGCAGGCAGCGATGCAAGGCTGCAGAGACGTTATTAATGACAACAGCTATTTTTATAAAAAAGCAGAAATGAGATCATTCCTTCAAACTAAAAAAACAAGGGTAAACATGACTGAGGTGGCTCATCCTGAGCAGCTTGTCTGGTATCAAGAGAAATGATCTTAGCACAATATGGTGTTTGGTTTGGTTTCTGTTTTTGTTTTCCTCATTTACAATGTGTTTTAGCATCTATGCAAAATATCCCTCAGGCTGCCAGTGGCAACAGGACCCAGAGTGGTGACTGAATGTAAGAGAGGGTGTTCTTCTGCACCAGACTCTCCCCTTTGCACCGAGTTGTCATCGCACCACTTTAAGCCAGGTCCAAAGGCGGAGCTGCATCCTGCCCCTCCTCAGGTGGTCTGAGAGGGGTTGTCCCTCTGCAGAGCCATGCTCTCATCCAGCGGCATCTCCCTGTTCCCTGCCCCTCCTGGGCACTGGCTGCGAGCGATGCTGGCAGCGATCCCTCTGGGAGGAGAGGGCATCTCCCCAGGAAAGCATCTTCCCGGGATGGTGGATGAGCCTTGTGGTTACCCAAAGGTGTTTTGCTTATAAGCACAGTGACATCCATCAAGCCAGGCTGCACGTGTGGGCAAGGACACACAAACCTCACTCAAGTGGACACACGCTGCTATTCGAGAGAATTAACGACCCATCATCGTAACAAATCTAAAGCAAAGGCTGAAGAGAAAGCAGGCAATAATTTCTGCCAAACACCGCAGCTGTGAGCACACCACAGAGAGGGAGCTGCTGGGGGAGCAGCCTGGCTCCAATGAATCATGACGGGGGGGAAAGAGAGGCTGAAAGCTGGGCCTTTGACCTTAGTCCTGCTTTTTTTCATGTGCAGGGAAAAATGTTTGCACTGCTGCTCCTCTGGCAATCACGACGGATGCCCGAGAAGGCAATGAAGAATTTATCACCCCTCTCTGGGCAGGTGGTGATGGATTATCTGTGGAGCTGTGGAATTTCCCCAGGCCCAATGTGAAATCAATCTCCTGGAAGTGTTTCACTGGCCATACAGAGGGCTATCTGGAGAGCACAAGGTGCTCTGGCACGCGGCTTTACCTGCAATCATCAGGGCTGCAGCTTTTTAATTTGTTTCCTTTAAAGAGGCTCAGGGGTGCCATAAGCAGCAGTTGCCAGGTTTCAAAGGAGATGGCAGGATTTGTCCTCTTTCCATGGCCTTGTGTGTAATTACTGGAGAGGGTGAGGGAGGCAATACAGATGCAAAGACTGAGAGAGGTTAAAGCAAGTTGTTCAAAGCCAGCAGAGACAAACCTACCTGGGCCTGAATTTGGGGCAGGTGTGCAGGAACTGCTGAGCTGGGAGGCAGCACCAGGGCCAGGAGCAGCAATCCCACCAGCTCCGGTTCTTGGGGGCACATTGGACCTGGAAAGGAGCAGCAGTTACTGCCTTCAAACTGCAAAGAGGACAGCTGGAGGTTCAACCCCATCCACCACCTGCATTTCATGTCCTGCATCCCTTTCCCAGCCCCACTGCAGAGGGACGGTCCAGCCAGGGTGCCAGGGCAGAATCTTCCCAGAAGAGGGGTGATGCCTAGAGCAGCCCATGGAGAATACCACAGAGGGGTTGTCAGGAAGTGAAGCTGAGGGGACCCAACCCTGCAGTATCCTTCTAGTATAATTACCCTGGTATTAATGTTCAGAATGTTATTTTAGGCGTTTGTTTAGTTATTTTAGGACATGACCCCCAGCCCTACCGGTGACTGAAAAACACTTTCAGGCTCTTGGCAATGTCAAGCTCATCTGTCTGTAACTTAGCACCCTGTATTTTAACAACCCAAGTGACTCCTCAGCATTGCTACTTTGAGAGAATTTCTTACATGTCATCTAGTTTTAGTGCTGTGCTATTTCATTTGCTACCTTAAGTTTAATCAATTTTTAACACTCTTTCAGTTCACGTTTCTCTCTCTTTTCATCTTCATCTGTTCCTGATATTTTATTTTTCCAATAAACTATTTAATTTAATGGCCCTAATCCCAAGCCTCCTATTTAGAGCATGGATGTGGAGGCTGCAGAGAGAAGTCCCAATTTAAATCTGCCAGTCAAATGTAATTTAATCTATCATCATCTTCACATCTAAAACTGCTCCATGGGACAGAAACCACGACAGGGATTCAGTTTGCATTTCAAACATCCAGCTTTACAGCTTTCTAGAGTCTGCTTTTCTTATGCACAGGCTATGAGGAAATTGCAAAGTTATACAGGCTCTGGACAATCCAGTTGTGACTATTTGGGACTGCACTGGCTTTATGAGTCTGAGGACCCAGAATTATGGAAGGGTTTGTGTTGAAAGAGACCTCAAAGCCCTTCCAGTTCCACCCCTCTGCCATGGGCAGGGACACCTCCCACTGGATCAGGGGGCTCAAAGCCCCATCCAACCTGGCCTTGAGCACTTCCAGGGATGGGGCAGCCACCACTTCTCTGGGCAACCTGGGCCAGGGCCTTACATACCCACCAGGTGTGGACATGCTAAGGAGCTTCAGGGTGAAGACTGAATGGAGAAAGCCTCCAGCTCTTCCTTCCCGGTGGGCAATGTTCACCTCTAACACCTGGAGATCCACCTGTGAGATCAGCACAAACACCCGTCTCACTGGCAGCTGCCACACTCATTCCATTGCCCTCCCTGCCCACACAAGGAAAGGTATCAGGCAGCAACAGAAAATGTTCAACAAGACGGGCTGCACAAGACACGAGCTCCTGCAATCAGCCCGTGTGAGGCAGAGAACTCATTACTGCACGAGCCCACAGAGCGCTTCTCAATCCTGGCTCCCAAGTCCCCAGGGGTTACAGACATGGAAAGGGTTTTCAAGGGGCTCAACAGGCTGCTGCTGGCTTCCAGCACTGCCCAGGCTCCTCTGCTGTGTTCATTTTTGGCACTTAAGCCTGATTTACATTTTCCTGGTTTCACGAGGATCCCAGGAGACCCATGAACCGTAAGCAGGCTGCAGCATCTCCAGCCTCAGTATTAAGTGCGAGGATCCCAAATGCAGCCAGGCTGAGTGTGGGAGCTGCTGCATCCTGCTGCGAGCCCGAAGGCTCCGAGCACAGAGGGATGGGCAAGAGGAAGCATTAAATCCCAGCTGGGGTGCACAGGCCAGGAAAGCACAGCCCTTGGGAGGGCTGGTGTCGAGCAGCCTTTTGGGAAGTGAACTGGGCTGTCGGAGCTGCCCCACATCCATCCTGAACGTAGACTCCTGAGGGAGCCCAGGGTGCCTCTGGTTTATTTGTGTGTGAACCAGGAGCACCCACTCCCCTGGATGGTTTTGGACTTCATGTCACCACCTGGACAAACACATCCTCTCACCTTTTCTGTGGGCGAGATCTGGGGCTGGGAAGGTGGCTCAGGACACGGGAAGAACCGATTACCCTGGAGCACCGAGCACTAAACGATTGCACTCGACCCACGAGACGAGTTGTGTAACGGAGATGCTGTTCTTCATGCATAATTAAGGACCTTTCATAAAACATTTACCACCAGCTGGATCCTAAACGGGCGGGTGAGGGGTCTTTGCTGCCTCAAAGCTGGCGGCAGAGCAGGGCTTGGCACAAACACAAAACAAAAGGCACAGAATCAGGAGCCCCAGTGTCCCAGAGCCTCGGTGCTGCCGACTTCTGCCCAGCATTCCAGCCTCCACGCAGCAGCAAAACCACCTGGATGCATCTTGGGGCAAATCTGCACAACTGGACCAAATCTTTGCTCTTCTAGAAAGCTCTCTCTGATTGTTCCTTTATTTGCATGCAGTCCATCACTGCTGGCTATGCAAGAGCAGCTTTGAACCACGACTATTAAATCCCAGAGAAGTCACTGCCTGATTTCCACCCAAGCTGGAGAATTCCAAGGCCATGACAGCCAATATATTGTCAGCAGCAGTAAACAGTCGGGCACAGCAGCCATTTAGCAGATGACCACATTTTATTCTGGCCCTTATTTCATCCCGCAGCAATTAGCCAAGAAAAAAGGGCCTCATCACATGGTCATTCCAGCCTTGTGCATCCCAGACTGCTTAGGGAGACAGAACCCACAGACACCTCTGGATCCTGTATAAACCCACTATTGGTGGCTGCTGAAGCAGAGCAGAGCTTTCACAGCCACAGCACAATCTCACAGCCGCTCCTCCCTGCCGGGATTTAGCCATCGCAGGAGATGATTTTTGACAAATCTGAGGCAATCCTGAAAATCCGAGTGTGTTGGGAGCGGAGGATATGCAAAAGGGTTTTGTACAAGGGATCAAACTGCCCTGGCAGTGTGAGAGCACTGAGGGGACTGCAGAGCAGGCAGCTGCTTCTGAGCCCAGTTTGAGCCTGAATCCAAAAGATGGGCAACAGAAAACTGGAATCTCCCTCCTCCAGGCTTTTTCCTGCCTGTTCAGTCATCCCTGTGAGTATGAACACGGATGTCCTGTGCTGGCTTCTGCTCCCAGGTAAACTCCCCCTCTGGGGTCCCTCCGTCCCCCGTTGTGGGAGCTGCCCTGCCCAGCCCCAGCACCCTCACGACCATCACCATCAGGATGATGCTTCAGGAGCTTTGCCTGAACCAGGAATGAGCCCCAGACCAGCACTCAAACCCTTAATGGATGTTAGGTCCTTCCTCTTTGCTCCACCTTGAAATAAAAACATAAATCCAATATCCATGTTCTAGTTTTCTGTCATAATATCTTCCCCATAAATATCTTCTAAATAGTCCCAACCTCAGACCCAGCGCTAATAAAAGTGCTCTTTACAGTTATTAGACAGTCCCTGGGTTGAACAATTACCTTCAAATATCTGTTCAGAACTGGCTGGGAGTGGAAATCCGCTTCTTCCTCCCCAGGTACAAATCCATAATGAGGATTTAGTTCCAAGGCAGTGGGAATGAGGTAATCCTGCTCCTTCTTGAGGTGAGATAAGGAGCAAAAAAAAAAAAACCAGAAAGCAAATGATTTGCAGGAGGAAGGGGCAGGAGGTCAATAGCATGGAAAAGCTTTAAATAATAGGATGGGCAAATGGCTGGTGTGCCCAGCGCTGCCTGGGGAGGGGGGAGGTGGGAGAAGGCCTGGCTGAACGCTGGGCAGTGCTGCAGGGAGCAGAGCAGACCCAGCCGGGGGTCCCTACTCCACACAGGGCAGCACAAACCCCTGTCTGTGCTGCCAATCTCCTTCCTGCAGCAGAGCAGGATCTGGGGAAGCGCGATGAGCCGACACGGGGGACCAACGCTTCGTGGTACTGCCACCTGACGTGGATTCACTGAGCAATAAACGGCCCAAACCCCCATACTGGAATGGTTTGGGGTTTAATATGAGATTTGGAATACAAATTGCATCCTTATCCTCAGGTTTGGACTCCCCAGGCAGGAGGATCCCTGCAGCAGGGAACGACCCAGGAGCGGGTGTCAGTCCCGGACAGCCAATACCCCATCACCCCCACCCTCCAAAAGCTCCAATTTCCACCAGCAAGCCCTGTGCCGGGAGCTCTGCCCTGGTCCCTGACTCCAGACCACACAGACAACGCTGTTTGTTTCTTGCCTGTTCCATTTTGTCTCACTCTCTCCCACGAGATGAGCGATTACGAGCAACAAACGCCTGTGTGGAGAGGAGGGGAGACAAATATGCTTTTAGACCTGGAACGTGCAGCTACTTATTACAAATATTTGCTGATGTTAGGACAGTTGCTATCAGTCATTCTCCACTGCTCTAACACCCTAATACAAATCAAATTCCTAAATCACCTGTGAGAGCATTGAGAAGCTTCTGGTCCTGCCGGGGGACAGACACACACCCAGGACAGATGGACACTGAGCCTGGAATGGGCTGAGGCTGCTAAGTCAGGAGATAAACAAAATGTGGCACAGGGTTAGAGCAAACTCCCCACTGGGTTGACCTGAGCTGTGGCAGTTGTCCTGCTCCTGCTTCCCTGTGAGATCCCAGATCCCTGGATAGAGACTTCCTAGGAAAACAGACCCATGTGATGCATTTTGTGGGGACAGCTTTTTCCTGTCTATTTTGTTTCAGTAAAATTGTTATAAAAATAATCCTAATTCAGTAAAATATTAATTTGCCATAAAATGAAACAGATAAGAAGAAATCATATTGCCTGGGAGCTAGGATGCAGTCCCTGTCCTCCAGCCAAGCCATGGAGTGTTTGTAAACCTGCCCTGTGTAAATGGAATGATGTGAGAGAGAGAGAGAGTAGATTGGGATAAAGGAGTGTGTTTGTGGGAAGTAGTTGAGGACAAACACCTTGGCACTCTCCTGGGACCCGAGCTCGGTGCTTACTGCCCAGCTCTGTTTTCACTGAACCCCCAGCAGTTCTGCAGGGGGCAGAAAAGGAATTTGTTGATGCTACAGAAAATGAAGTCCTGCACAGCAGTCAATAGGAAATAATGGATATCAATTACACAGCTGGAACTGCTGACTTGATCAGGTTTTATAACTCTGTACTCTGGGGGTCTTCTTAATAAATCCATAGAGAGAAGTGTCATCTTTTATAGCAATATGTTTCAGTGTTTTATTTTCTACAAAGAAGCAACTGGCAGTGTTATAAAATGCTCCTCGGAGTCTCCTGTAGCTGCACGAGGCTGTTGGAATTGATGGGAGATGGACATGAGCTGTTTGTTCTCTAATGCAGGCACCGGTTTGCTATAACATTCGGAAATTGCTGCTGGAAGCCACACAGGTTCCTTTCCTCCTGCTTCAATCCCATTTATGGCACAGGGCAAGCTCCCAACAAGTGATTTAATAAGAGCCTCCCAGCAAGGTGCTAAAAGTCTGGGTCACCTAAAGCAAGTCACCCGTCGAGGAGAACCCTGGGTGCTGTCACAGCCAGAAAACAGCATCGCCCGTGGGTGTGTGAGCAGGTACCCAGCCCCGCAAGGAGGGACAGCAGCAGTCACATCCACCCAACCCAGAATGAAAAATTATAGTGAACAGGGGGGAAAAAAAGCTCACCTTTTATCTGCGGCCTTTAATCTGCATTTTTATTTAATCCAGCCACCATCTCAAGCCCTGAAAGAAGAAATGCAGCCGCCTTACATGGCATCTTCCCTATGGTAAATCTAATTAAACAGCCATTAAAATGTGTGTTAGCTCGATTATATCAAGGTGACCCAGAGCTCCTGCTAAATGTTAATAACAGCATTCCCCAGTAACTGGCATTCAACAGAGAACAGGCAGTACTGTTTCTATTGATGTACCCTTTAGATGAATACGGTTATTAAAGTGCCTTGTGTACTACAGATTCCCAAATAAATGTGCTTCTAATTTGCCAGCAACTGAAGTGATTCCTGTGCCCCTCCAGCACTGCAGCCAAGGCTGGCATCCCAGAGAGCCCCGGCCACGCTCCCACAGACACCAGCGGCAGCAGGGGATGCCTGCAAGGACAAAAAAATGCCTGAGCAGCATCTCTCCTCCCCTGGCAGAGGAAAAGCACTAAAATATGAAAAAGGAGAGAGGTCAGGCCCTTACCTGCAAATAGCAGGAGCCAATTCCCACCCTCGAGGGGGCTGATGGGAGCCTCCAGCTACAGCGGCTGAGGGGCTTCTCATAGAGGAGGTCGGTCCCTCCACCTGTGGACAATGAGGCTGATTGTTTCCCAGCCAAAATGAACACCTGTGAATACCTCTAAACCCCTAAGCAGGGGGCACATTTGTGTCTGTAAAACTCTACAGACCGATGTCCACTTCCCTATCCAGAAACAGACCTGCTAATGCCCAAAAGAGAAATATCCTTTTTATAAGCAGGAAATTTATCCTGTGAGGGTTAATGACAGCAAAATGCCATTCAGAGGGGTCTCACCCACCCACCGCTCCAGCCAACGGCAGGAGAGCAGAGGCCGCCCTCGATCGCCCGGCTCTGATGGTGCTGGCACAGCAGGAATCACATTTTATTCTCAGGGCTTCTTGGAAGAACAGAGATTGTTTTGCATAATTACGTGAACAATCGCCCGTGCTAACAACTGAAGAGACAAACAAATAAGGAAGATCAATGCTGAAGGATGGAATGTAGCACTAATGAAGCAGGCTGGATGTCAGGGTTATGGTCTGTTAACTGTGAGAGCAGGGAGCTAAAATGCATCTTCAGTCCCTGTACGATGGAGGATGCTGCTGGAGGCTTCCGGGGGCAGTGAGCTGCTTCCCAGACTCTCGACCTCCCTCTGCGGGAGGGGGAGTCACCAACACTTCTAAGGGCAAACATGGCTTTTCCAGTGCCCTTTTAACTTTTCCTTTTCCATAGAAATCAAATAGGTTTGCGCTCAACATTTTGAGAGAGGGTGAATATCCAACTCTGTGTGCAGCCCAGGGTGTCATAAATGTGCTTGAACAAGCATTAGGGTGCACCAATTCAACACTAATTGAGAGATAAGCATTGCAGAGTGGTTTTGAGCCTTTGGTGCAGCTTCCCAGTGTCAGGGGTGCATCCAGAGGACCAAAGGGCCAAGCCAGCATTTGCCAGGGTAGAGCTGATGCTCCTGGCCACAAGGACCATCCATGGCCTCACCTCCAGCAGCAGCACCTGTTGCACTGCAGCTTCAGCCAGGCAACTCTTATCATCTGTGTTAACTTTCAGATCTTTGTTATTCTGTATTATTTTCACCTTCAATTTTGTTTAAGGTATGCCTGTGTATTAATCTTTCAGTTATTAAGATATATGTCTGCTGAGTATGGAAGGCACAGTAAAACTAATTAAATAACATCCCAGAGCCTAAGTGCTGCCATTTATTATTGTACAGAAATCCATTAAAGGGTGAGGAACTGCTCTTTAAGAGTCATTGCAAGGGGGGCAGAGCCAGCTAATTTTTGCTGTGATGGCCTGTCCTCTGTGCACAGGGGAGCTGCAGGAAAGAGCGGGAGGAGACCGGGCACTTCGCTTCGTGGGCAGGAGGGGACACGGATCTGTAAGCCCAGGTTTTCAGCAAGGATGCAACAAGGGAAGGGGATAAATTCTGAAATTCCAAATCCCTGCCTGCTCAGCTGCAGCACAGGGCACAGACAGAGCTGGGTCCACAACCTGTTCCTCCAGGGCCAGAGGCTGGTGGCAAGTTGGACGCAGTGCTCGTTTGCCTAGAGATGTTCCTGGCTGCTCCAACCTCCTCCCAGCAAACCACTTTGTCACTGCCAGCCACGAACACTTAGGGGAACAAAACGGAAGACAGGGAAGAGGTAAAAGTGCAGGATTGCTGTTGGAAGGGACATTTATGATATAAATGAGCAACTCTGTGCAGAAATGTACTGAATTTCACAGGGGGTAATGAATTAAATGAAGTGGAAATCATGGCATGAACTGGAGATTTGCTATAGCGACTAATGTAATTAACCTCTATTGAAATAATTAAGCCTCCTAAATTGTGTGGCACGTGCAGCGCAACCCAAAGGGCAGGTGTGAGCCAGCCCTGCGCCAGCAGCGGGCAGGAGGCCCCAGACTGCAGCGCAGCTGCTCCCACTTGGTGACGGGCTTTGGCTCTGCTGGTGGCTCTGCAGCGCTGCCTTGTGCCAGGGACAGAGCTGGGGACAAGGGGAGCTCCTGGCACAGACCCAGCCCCGGGCACAGGCACCACGCTGTGGGCAGCAGCGCCGCGGGCACCGGCAGCACCTCAGGTACCCCCTAGCATCGCCCCAGCAGTCCCAGATCAGAGGCTTGGGTCAGCCTACGTGGGCTTCGTGAGGCCCTGAGCTGTGAATTCTAGGGGTTGCCTCCCAAAGCTTGGACCAACAACCTCCAAACCCCCTTTTCCCAGTCCTGGTGTGCCCTGTCTCAGCAAGATGCTGCTCCAGAGCTCTGCCTGCAGCACAGGGGGAATAAAACTCACAGGTTTAGGAAAAAAACACGGTGCTCACAAATATCTCACAAATGCTGTGACCTGTTCCCTCGTAAACTGTCGCGTTTCTCTCCCTCCAGCCAAGGATTGCTTTATGCCAGTCAATGAAGCACGGTTTTGTTGTCTTTCCATTATTAATTCACTTTTATTGGCTGCGGTGCCTTTCCAAAGGCACGTTTTATTACCAAATAGCTCACAGTAGCAGAATGGCTTTTCTTTTAGGTTACAAATAAATGTTTGACTTTCCCAAACGGGCACCAAGGAGAGGCAAAACCCTGCTGCTCGTCACCATGGTGCATGTGCCCTCCAATGTCCCTGCAGCACTCAGACCTTGAGCTCAGCCCCGAGCAGGGTATCAACATTTTTTAACTATCAATAGTCCCTGTTTTGAGCTGAGGAGAGGCAGAAGAGGCAGGCAGCTCATTAAATAAAGATTCACCGCCTTTCTGCTGGTAATAAATACAGTTATGCCTGAACCACGAGGCTGTTGCTGCACATTCAGGCCTCCCAGGTCTGGTCACCACTCTGCAAATGCCCCTTGTGCCATGGCCAGCAGCAACGCGCTGCAGACACCTGCAGGTATTTTTTGACGCAGGAATGGCTTAATTTTATTAGTGCTTCTATATTACCTGGCATGGCAACAACTGCAAATGTGACACAGCTGGTAACAAAAGGAGTTTGCTGGGTTTTTTTTTTCTGTTAGTTCTCTAAACCATCCAAAAAGGCGTTTGTTCTTTGTGTCAATGTCTGGATGAAAGGTTTGACTCTCCCTCTCCTGCAAGCGCCTGTGTTAGAGGGATCCATTGAACCTCCCTGTCTGCTGAGTTTACGATTCCCTGCTAAAGAGTGCCTGGTGATGGAGGAGTAGAGCGAAGATGCTGATTACTTTCCCCCCTTTCACTGCTCAAGGCACAAGATTTGGATTGATTTTTTTTTCTGTCCTAAAAATACGCTCTGAAACGCTTCCATTGCCAAAGCACTGCTCTCTGTGATAAGGCACATTTTCCCTCTATAGCAGTTATTTTGAACACTGCTATTAGATTAACTGTGAGAACCAAATAGCACCACATCAAGCACTCGTGATATCAAAATACGAGGTTCCCTCACTGCTGCCGAGTGTGCTCCCCGCTGCAGTTCCGCCACGTCAGCCTGGGCCTGCCAGAGCTTTGAAACTCACGATAAGAATCTCTCCACTTTCCAGAAGCTATTGGGAAGGGATGTCTCAGCCAGGAGCACCAGGATGGCTCAGGCGGGCTCTGCAGCGAGGCAGGGAGAAGGTACTGGGAAGCACTGTCCCACTGCCCACCCTCTTTTAGGGATCTACAGGACACAGATAGGAGAAGCAGCCCTGAGGACGAAGGGTGAGGAATTGGGCCCTTCCAAGGCAGGGGCAGAGCAGACTCTGGTAACGACACCATGTTATTGAGTGCTGTGCCGAGGCTGGGAAAGCACAATTCCCATCACTGCCAGGGCCGTGGCTAAATTAATGTAAAAGACAGGCATAAATTCTAATTCACAGCATCCTTGTCAACTGCTCCAAGCCACACAGCTTCTCTCTAAATTTGATTATAGCTATATCACTGCTGAAGATAATTGGGGGGCACGTAATTAGTCTTACATCAAGTACAGCATATATTTCTCTTTCATTCATATTTACTTTAACTTCACAAAGGAATAAATTAGGTTTGCAGTGAAAATTCAACAACTGTGGTGAGAAGGCTGGAATTCAACTGAGCAAAGGAAAGAGAAGGAAAGACCACAAATGGGAAAAACGAGCACTTTCAGATACCAACACTGCCTGATCCTGTTTCTTGCTTGCTTTATATGATTTTTCCAATTCTCCTGCTGACCACAAGAGTTGTTAGGAAGAAACTTTGGAGAAATCCCTCCAGAAGTGCCCAGCTGCAGAGGGAACTGAGCAAAGGCTCTTGGAGTGGCATCCTGTGGGTCCCGGCAAGGCTTTCTGCAGCATCACATCTACTGAGTCAGCACCTCGAACCACCAGAGCCAGTCTGGAGCAGCAGCAGGAGGAGGATGCCCTGCAGCCCTCGGCACCGCACAGGGACACGGGGGCAGCTGGCACAGGGGGGACAGAGCAGCAACCTGCAGAAACCTCTGCCTGAGCCACCCTGCAGCAGCTGCTCAGGGCCCCCAGTGGGGCTTTCTGGACCCCAGCACACAGCTGGTTACTGTGACTTACTAGCAACTGAGTGCAATTTGTAGGAGAAAACCTCTCCTCTGGAGGAGGTGCTCATTTCAAGACACAGCCATTCATTTCTTAGCAGCACATGCAGGAGTTCCCTCCTTTTTTCATTTTTTTTTCTCTCCAGATTTTAAAACCCAGAGCACTATTTTCTGGCAGGCAGCCTCTGTTTAGACAGGCAACGGAGCCCAGGGCAGAGAGGTCCAAGCCCAGCAAAGCACAGGCCAGCAGCTCCCAAAGGACAATGACAGAAGAACCCCTCGGTGGGTACCACAGCACATGGTGTTTGCTGCTGTTTGAAGCCCAGGACATGCTCCCATCACTGATTCTACTTTTACAGCCCCAGATTCACCAGTCCGTGCCACAGCACGAAGCTATGAGCACCAGAAGATGCAAAGAGCCCTCGGTGCCAAGAGCTATCGTGTCTCCTCTGGAAACATCTCCATGCCAGTCAGAGGAGAGACGAGACCCTTGGATGTGTCTCCACAGCCTTTATCTCTGCTCTCAGAGGAGGCAATGCTGGAGATTTAAGGGTTTATTCATTTGTTGGGGGATGTTCATTCCCCTGGAAGACTGACAGGCTCCTGCAAAGTATTTGTGTGGAGCTGTCGAGCCTCTCCACATTTAATTACACTTGGCTGAGTGCATTAACACAGCCATGAATTTTTAAAAGCTATCACTTTTATTCTGTTTGATTCCAAACCTGACAGCGTGAGTCGCTTCCCAGCCCACCCCTCTCTCCAAGCCCTCTTCCCCAGTGGCTGCAGCTGAGCTCAGGCTGCTCTGAGCCCAGGACACCCCTGGCAGACCTGGCTCCAGCAGAGCCCATCACCAGCAGGAAAGCACTGACTGCAGCCACAGGCCCTGTTGGGGATTTGCTGGTTTTTGATATCACATCTGCCCTTGGTCTCCATAGGAAAGGCTGATAATGAGGGAGGAAATACATTAATGAGGCTGAACTGGCTCAAAACTCAGCACTCGGTCAGCAGCTTTCCCTCCCCAGACATTTGGCTCAAGCAGGAATAAGTGAATTTAGTCCCCAGCTGCCCGCTCAGGGCATGGGGCAGCACAAAACTCCTGTTCCTGGCTGGGATCAGCATCAAGTGGGTGACACTGTGTGCAGCTCCATTGGACACAACGCTGTGTGGGAGGGGAGGGATCCTGGGGCTCCCCAGGCACCTGCACAGAACCAGCCCCATCCCCACCTCATACATATTTGTTTCCTGCGCTCTGGCAGAAGTCCAGGCTGTACTCAGCTCCTCTCCTACATTTTGTGACTCTTCTATCTCCCACATATTTATTTCAGCTTCCCACTCCAGTCCTGGAGTCTGCAACCCTGTGATAAGGCATTGCCCAGTCTTTACAGCCTGGATTTTATTGTCCCTGCTTTTCCCTGTGTTCTCAATTGCCACCTTTGTCAATGAAAATGGGTTTTTCTGGATGAGGGATTGGGGGTTGCTTTTTTGAAAGACAATGCTTGCAAGCAATTGTAAGGGGTACAAAGCATAAATGCCAGCAGGAGAGTAAAGACCTTAAATCATAGAATCACAGAATGGTTTGGGTTGGAAGGTACATCAAAGTCCATCCATTTCCAACCCCCTGCCAGGGGCAGAGACACCTTCACTGAATCAGGTTGCTCAAAGCCTTTAGAAAGCCACACACTCAAAACCCGTTCAATAATCTGGGATGCAATGCTTTCCTTCAGAGATTTGCTTTTGCTGTGTTCTCAGCAGCAGCAGTAGTATCCAACAGAAAAAGCCTGGAAAAGTATCTCCTTTTCCCCATCCCACTTCTTATTCTCTGCCCATCTATTTGCTGACTGACCCCCTCCCTGGGCACATCGCTAGCAGGGACTCCAGAGCAAGGGATACAGCGGCAGCACCGCAAGAACAGACAGTGCTCTGTTACCTGGGAACACAAAGTCCTGACCCTGGCACTCATTATTCACCAGTGCAGAAAAGATTTCATGTCCTGGCAGAAGCAAACAGGGATTCAACCCAGTACCGCACTTGCAAATCATTTGGATCTCAACAGGTCTTTCCTCCTACTTTGCCTCGAGCTGCATGTAAAATCAGCTGAGGCTGTTAAAAATCTTTGGTAGCTATAATCAAAACATCTCTGGCATCCAGCACTTTGCCCTGCAAGGGTGATATTACTTCTGTAAATGCAGCAGCAAGAGGCTTGAAAAAGCAAGTGGTAAATTCCAGATTCAGGGGCAGTAAAATACAGTTGAGCCAAAAGGCGTTGCACGAGCAGTTTATAATCACAAGCTGCAGCAGCGGGAAGGTGATTTGCATTTAATCTGGACAAGAAAATATAACTGGATTTACTACAACAGTTCTCTTGAGATGTAGCTTGTAGACTCACGCTTTATCTTTGCCTCCGTGCTGAACCTGACTGCTAGGACAGAGCTGGGTGATTAGGGAGCATCAGCATTCACCGATACTGAGGGAGGAATTAGCATATGCTCAGGAGCCACCGGCAGCGGATGGATGGGCCATCCAGGAGCGCTCCCACTCCTGTCGCAGTTTGCAGGATCCCAGTGTTACTCGAGGCATCCCGAGAGCACAACCTGAGCACTCAGACGCTGCTCGGAGCCGAGTTCAGGATGGACAGAGGGTTCCTCCAGCCATTCAGCTGAACTCTGGACACCCAAGAGAAGTTCTTCCTCCTTTCGGCCTCTGGCAGATATTTAATCTTAGGTTTGTGCTGTGAATAACTGAATAGGTTTGCAAGGGCAGCAGCACCCAGGCTGCGCAACCACCGGGGCTTCCCCCACACGCGGTGCTTGATGGAGGCTGAGGCTCCTGCCCTGGCTGGGACACGCCCACGCACAATCACAAAGATACTGCACGTGGTGTGGTTTAAAACTGAATTTAGAGCAGTGGCTCACTCACCAATTTATATTCTGGTCAAGCCCTGCGACAGTGATGCTGGAGACATTTAATGAATGCAAGTGAACACAGCTCTGCCTGCATAATTTGCTTCTTTGGCTCCCACACCTAACATTTTCCTGTAGTTTGTTAACAATAAGTATTCACGTAATTCATTTCTGTAAGGACAAACAGATATTATTATTATTAATGTTTTGTTTCCTCTCACACATGTGTCAGGCATCCATTGAACACAAACTTGAATAAGGAGGTGCCATCCAGGTACGTGGAGCAGCATTTCCCACCAAACAAAGCCCAGGTGCTTGGAGTAATTTTGCAGCATTAAACCCCATCAATTGCACATAAATAATGAAGTAGTACGGGTACCAATTCGCAATTAGCAGTGTCTCATCCCCAGTTCCTATTCTGGGATCCATCTGCCACACACAGCCCAACCCAACACGATGCTCTGTGTTTGTTTTCTGCCAAACCTGCTCTGCCAAGCCCAGCGCCAGCTTCCTGCGTGATCCTTCTGCAGCCCAAGCTGAGGAGGAGTCCTCACCCGTTATCCTCTGCCCATCACCCTGCCGACTGGCCCCCCTCCGGGCACAGCGCTAGCAGGGGCTCCAGGGCTGGGGGCACAGCAACAGCACCACAAGCGCGGGGAGCAGTTTGAATTGCCCAGCACAGTCCAAAGGTTTTGGTGCAGCAGCGGCTCAGCCTGGGCTCCTTTTGGTGCAGCAGCGGCTCAGCCTGGGCTCCTTTTGGTGCAAGGGAGCATTCGCACACCGCGGGGAGCTGCGCGGAGCCCCCCCAGCGGGATGCTCCTGGCTGCCAGGCACACCGGGAGTACCTGTGAGACTTCAACAGCCTGTGCTCACCTCTGCAGAACTCGCTCTTTGTCAAGGCTTCAAACACCTCCCCCAGCCCTCACAGCCCCACTCCCACCTGGAAGGTGATGGAGAGGAGCCGAGTGCTCTCAAGCACAAGACTCGAGCGTCACTTGCAAGAGGAAACACAACAGACCCCAGTCCTCCCCTTAGCTGGGAAATCCGGATCTTGCTGGCATAACAGGATAATGCTCCAAAGATTTCTTTGCCACTGACTGGCTTTTAAAGATTTTTTTCCTAACGCTTTCCTATTTAGAACAGACACAAACCCTGCTGGCAGCACCACCCGCTCTGCAGGTAACAACGATGCTGTAGAGCACAAACCTGGAAGCGTTTGTTTTTTAACAACCCGTTTTGTTTGTTCAGGAGGACAGCACAGCAAATGCCATGAATATGTACCCGATGGTGAGCAACAGGCTGGTAGCCCACAGTGAGAAACAGTTTACTAGGAATGGCAGGAGAAACTCTGCTGCCTCTTAAACAAAGGTGTTGCTTTTATATCCCTGCTTGTCAGGCTAAGCTGCAGGTCTCCATACAGACCTTCAAGGTTTTCTTTCAGATCTTGAAGAATCAAAACCATGGAAAAAAGTGGGTTTCTAACTTTAAATGTATCTTTTGAGATGACCTTTTTTTTACAACACAAGTGTGAACTGTCCTGGAAGCTGCTCTGGTTTTCCTAGATGAATTTTTAAAGCTCTTAAGCTCTCAAGCAGTTTTCTGTCAAGGATTTCAGTACATGGTTGCGAGGCTCTCTTTTTCATACACCTCTTATTTGGAATTTACTCCTGTGTTTGCCCGAAGAAGTAGAAGAATTCTGCAAGGTGAGCCTTAACTGATAGTGACAACACACATGAACACAATATTTGAATTTCAATTAGCCATTAATTACAAAACTGAAACGGGACAAACAACCAAACGCAGGTGGGGAGCCCGGCATCTGCAGGATGGACAGGTGAATTTTCCTGCTCACTGAAGTCTGCCCGCCCGGGACCTCGGACACGGAGCAGGCGTCCTGTGTTGGTGATGCCGCTCTCTGTGTGGCCACCAGGCCCTGGGAGGACTTACGACCCATCCCAAGAAGCCTCCTCAGAGAGGGTTCTGGGGCCAGCCCAGCCAGCATCCCCGTGTGCTGGTGCCCTGACACCTGGCTGTCACCCTGCTGCCTCCAGCCCGAAGAGGGAGAGATTCCATCTGCTCCCGGGCACCACAGTGCTGGCCTTGCACCAATTCTAATTACCAGGACAGACTGATAAGCATAATTAGAACTGGGAAAGTAACAAGGTATTACAAGTGGCTCCTTATCAAATACGCACAATTCTTAAGCCTCTGATGCAGACAGTTTTATGGAATTTGTAATTAACTTTGTCTAAATGTGTCAGAACGTGACCCACCAGCGCTGCACCTCTGCACACAGGAGGCTCTGGGAACCATCAGGAGCAAACTCTCTCCAGAGATCAGGCCTGGGATGAGCTCAGTGGGAATGCATGTCCTGAGCTTCTCTCTCACTGAGCACGAGGAGGAAAGACAAGTGATGGACAAGACATTCCTTTGTCTCCATGCCTTGTCCAATAGCCCTGAGGCACCTCTCCATGGAATAAACTCAGTTGCAAGCAAGAAACATACCCACCAGGATCCTGCCTAGCAGGAGTTGGATGCAACAACTCCAGTGGATAAGCTTTTCCCAGCACTTACTGAGTTTTTATTCCTTAACAGCTATTACTTAAATGTGTCTCCCCCTTTCACACTTTGGGTGGAAAAGCATGATTTCAGCAAGGCAGCCGTGATTTTCTCACCTTGCACAGTGACAAACAGCCAGACTGAGTCATCGTGGTTGCTCGGGTAGGATCACCAAGGCACACAGACGCTCCAGGGGATAATTCTGGTGCAGTTGCTCTGGGGTCACCGAGCCCCACACCTCAGCAATGATAGCCTGGTTTCACCATGAGAAAAGGCACTGCTGGGGGTAAATCCAGGAGGAAGGCAATAATGGATGAGCTCGGCCTTCAGCAGCACCTCCGCACCAGGCAGGGGATCTATTGCAACATGAGAAAATGAAGAAGGATGAGTCGTTTCGTATTATTGATCCTCTCTATTAGCACTTAGAGCAGGTCACTCCATCTTGCCCAGCTGCCTCCCCCTCCCACCAGAGGGGCACATGGGGTCTGCAGGGAGAGGGCAGCAGCCTGGGAGAGGTTTGTTCTCAACCCCTCCCTCATGGCCAACGCCAACACATGAGGGTAAGCAACTCCCTTTGAGGAGCAACGGGCCTCCTGCAATCAGTGACTGCACAGCAGACCCTTCCCATCAGTTCTTGCAAGCAGAGCATTGCTCTAAAAGGTTCCTCACTGCCAGCCAGGAGCAATTTCTCCCCGGGTCACTGGGACAGGGCTCCAGGTCCCTGCAGCTAGGCACACGTTTTACCAGTTACAGAGCAGTCAAATACCCTCCAAATCTATTATTCTAATGATTTGACAACTGATATGGAAGCAGCCGGAGCTGGCCCAGGGGAGGGGGTGTGTGTGTGTGTGTCTCAAAAGTCTCTCAGCTTTAATTGAAACTCTGTTACTGTTTCAAAGGCAATGGAAGTTCCTCTGAAAAGTAGCTTCTAAACCACTCATTAGTCAAGGTGTTTAGTCAAGTGTGCAGAGCGCAAGCCCTGAGCAGAGGTGGTGATAGCACATTTATCATTATAACCCTTGGTGCCAGATGCAAAAGGAAACTGCTCCGTGCTCACACACACAGCACCAGCTCTTGGCCAAGTCCAGAACTCATCCCTCTGCCCAAGCAGCTCCGTCAAGTGCCAGGTGCCAGCCAGAACTGGGGTGAGGGCAGAGACACACAGGACCTGCACCCCAGCTGCAGTCACAGCAGGATTCTGGACAGGTCTCAACTTGAACCCCACCACGTGCACATTGCACTGATGCTTCTGCCAGTGGCTGTCCCAGCAGCACCATCCCCCTGCCGTGCACCACAGGTCAGAGCTGCTCCTCCACACAGCAGAGCTTGGTTTCCCTTTGATAACAAACACAAACATATTCTATCTATCTTCCCCCGAGTCCTCTGTGATTTGGTCTCCTTACCCTGTCCATGAGAACTCAAATTTGGGCTTAAGATGGAGTCCAGGTTACAAAAAAAGCGATTTGTGAACAGCAAGGTGATTTTTTTTTAAAAAAAACATATTACAAGCTGCAGTTCACACCCCACAGTTTAATTGCATTTGCCCTCCAGCCTTTCAGTTAAAAATACAACAGAAACCAGCACTTTCAGAATGGAAATGAGAGTGAGAATGAATTACCATAAAGAGGAAAATGCTGTGTTTGAAGAGGAAGAATAATTTTCTCCAAAGATGTAATAAAAAGGAAAGGAGTAGCACTCTATTATATCCGTGGGCCAAATGCGAGTTTCTCAGACCTTTCAGAATGAGGTCACCACCACACCTGGAGGCAGAAGTGAAGCTGCAGATTATTGCAGAGCTCATGGATCTCGCTGTTTTACATGGAATTCCAAAATGCAATGGTGAAACCCCTGAGATGAGAACTTTAATGACTTCTGAGGCACTTGCCATGGAATTCAGACTTCACTGACACTGAGCAAGGGAAGCTGCCGGAACCGCTGTGCTGGACACTTCTCGGCACTGGTCCCTTGGGGCAGAGTTGGGCTCCAAACTGGGCACTGTGGGGCTCTGGGCCATGGATCAGGGGCAGCAGGGATACATTTGCCCCAGCAGCCTCCCCACTCTCCACAAAGAGAAACTCCCACCTGCCAAGAGGGTTTAGAGCTTCTTATGGCACGGGAAGCAGGCTCCATGGAACCCGCACTGCCCTCCATGGAACCCACGCTGCCCTCCGCGTGGGAAGCGACAGGTACCTGTTGGAGTTCATTACTGCTCAGGACAAGGGAATATATTTCCAGGCTACAGAAATGAACACCTTCATGACAGCTAATGAATAAATACCAACTGTGAATAAATAACACGCTGCTGTTTCCCAAGGGATCTTTGATTCTCATCCTCGGCTCAAAGTTCTACAGTAGAAAAATAAATCTACAGGGAGCTTAGTGTGAAACAGCAAACATGTCTTACTCCAGGTTGTCTCTAGTTACTTCCTACCACAAAGCTTGATTTCCAATTAGTGTTTTCTTGTCCCATGTATCCCTGCTGCCACTGTGTGCAACCCTCATGCAAACACTGCCCATCCCCACCAGCCACTCTTCCCCTGCCTCCCCAGCCACTGACATCTCAGAGAGAGACCCCACAGTGGCTCAGATTGACAGCAGCACCGTGATCCTTCTCCTTCTGTGAGACACACACCTCACCCTGTCCTTGCACCTGCTGCCACTGCCTCTCAGAGCAAAGTGAAAGGAGAACCAGATGACTGAGCTGTAAAAGTGCTGCCTTCACTTGCTTTGCTCCATCCCAGACACTTCTGCAAGCCAGGGGTTCCTGGCAGAGTGCAAACAGGCACCGGGTGAAATCCTATCAGCTGTCCACCAGGAAGGCCAGGGCAGGAGGATAGGGTTGGGGTGCCCCGAGAGCCAGCCTTGAGCTGTGCCTGCATCTCTGGGCACTCTCGACTCAGGACAGCAGCTCTCGCTTCATCCTTGAATTGAAGAAATGATTGTGACCCAAAATCTTGGATACCCGTGGGCCCAGGACATCAACGACCACAGTCCTTGCTGCTACAACTCTGGAATATTGTAAAAATCCTGAGTGTACCGTCAGACAAATTACACCATGCTTTCTGCAGAGCTATGAATAGAAGACACTTTCATTAGGAAACCAGGAGGGAGGACACCCTTTCTTGCCAGATGAATAATTTATGTCATCCCAAACCTAGACCTTGCAGAGGAAACTAAGTCACTGTGCACAGACAGAGTAATCTCAAATAAATGACCTTCTAATCAGCCTCTCCAGTCCCTTGCTCTGGATCCAATTTTGCTCTCATTAAATATCTTCAGAGCATTAATTTGGCAGTTCTCCACACTGGAGATCACCTGAAGGGATGTTCTCTCTCGACTGCAGGGCTCTTCCCAGGCTCCAGCTGGGCTGAGCTGCACAGGGACCCCCAGCTTCCCTGGGAGAAGCTCACAAGAGCACAGGGAATGCTCAAAAGTCCCAAACCTCCCAGAACAAGCACTGCAGGGAGCACCAAGGGAAGGGAGCCCGCTGGAGGCAGAGCTGGCGTTGCTGCTTCCTTGTGTCACCCTGGATTTGTCCTGGAGGTTTCCCCCAGCTGGTGCTGCATCATCAGCTCTGCAGCTCCTCGCTGCAGCCCAGGGCCTGACATTATCCCAGCTCCTTCCCAGTCTTCAGGGATCTGCTCCACTTTTGGTTTACACTGCTGTCAACAAGCTCGTGCTAAACACACCCCTGCCTATTTTTCAGTGTTTTACCTGCATTTACAAAGCTCTTGAGGGGCCAAACGGAAGGAAACACAGATGGGCAGTTTGGAATCTGCTCCAGACAGACCAAAAAATGCCAGCATGGCAATCTGGCCCATCTCAGCACCTCCATCCTGCTGCCAAAGTGGAACAGGAGGCACTACCACACCAGGACACAGCTGCACCCTCCCATCTGGGTCCTCCTCACCATGAGCAGTGCCTGGAGAGTAGAGAGCTGCCCTCCAGACTGGGTTCTCATCTAGGAAACTGTGGTTAATTAACACAGGATGTTTAATTAGCTGATATATCTGAGGAGCTCTGAGAGCCTGAGGTGAAAGGCACCAGATAACTGCAAAGTGTCATTACTGCATTTCGCCAGAAGTGGTTTATTGCCATCAGCTCTCTGCTCTGCCTCTCCCCTGCTCACTGCTACCCTATTTTATTACATCTCCTCATCACAAGAACACCTCCTTTCCCTCAAACTTAGCATTTGCCCTTTGCTCCTTTCTCCAAACACAGCTCTCTGCCTCTGGCAGCTGTTTCCCCACCGGGGATGGTGCAGGACCCTGGCATGGGGGGCTCCTGGGGGGGGCTCAGCAGTGCCAGAGCTCTCTGGGTGCTTGGAAAAGTGGGGAACACGGGCACAGCAGGCACTGCAGCACAGACATCCCCAGGAAGCACCACCAGGATCTGCACTCCGGTAACAAAGCTCTCGGGGCTGGGTTTGGGGTTTTTTTTGACTGCCATTAGCATGTGTGTAAGCCACGGGGAGCTTTCAAGACAAACTCACTCAGTCCATGCTTGTGACACACAGCATCTGTTTCTCTTTCCCTCCCAGCTCCCTGCCCAGTGGAGAGGCTGTGCTGGCAGCACCCACACGGGCTGCGTTTCAGCCTGCTCCTCTCTAAAGGAGGCACCAGGATTGATAAGGGTAAGAGAAAAAGCAGCAGCTCTCTGCACAGCAGGACAAATAGATGTGCAAGTTCAGGGGGGGACAGGGAGCATTAGCTTTAACAGATTGCAGAGCACAGACCAAACCAGGCTGCAGAAAATAATTTTGGTGTGTGGATGAGTTTTAGACTATAGATTTGCAAAACTTTGATGCCTGGAAAGCAATGAGCATCAAATGCAGCTTTCTTACACCCAGCTCAGCTGAGATAAAAAAGCAACCAACAACTTTGAGCTGGCGCATACCAGAGGCAGGTTCTGAGCTCACAGAGCACCTGAGGCACTGTCCATGTGTGGGAAATATTGGTTTGTTTTGGTTTTTTTTTTTTACAGTAGTGGATTTCCAGCAAACATCATTGAAAACTCATGCCAAAAGTAGGCTGCTCCTACTGCTGAGCAGGGAGTGATGTGTGTTGGCAAAGAGATCCATTTCAGAAGGAAAACAAACAAGATAATTTTGCAAGCATTAAAGACACCTCAGCACAGCTCTTCTAATGGCAGCATTGGACCTCTTCAGCTCATCATCACCCCAGGGAGCAGTGAAACCTTCAGCCTAACAGCACCACAAACCCTGGATGTGCACCCACCTGATTGCACTGATTGGGACCATCCAGTCTGGAGAAGGGGAGACAGAGGAGAGATGCTAAATCCTTAAATACATAAAGAGATGAGGCAAAAAACCCAACATCCGCCCTCCATGTGCACCTTGGAGCGAGTACAGGTTCAGTTTGCAGAGAAAAGCACAGGTCAAAGATGGGGAAACAGAATATTAAGAAGGGAAAGACGAAAGCAGCCCCATAACAGAGGCTCTGGAGGGGAGGTGCAGGTTCTGTCATTGCAAATTTAAGAGGCAAGGGACACAGATTTGGTGACCCTGCCAAAGACCCCACACTTTGGCTCTTGCCCTCTCAGTGGATAGAATGGGACTCCATTCAGAGGTGCTCCACTGCACCTCTGCCTGCCTCAGCCATCCACATACAGAGTCCTTCCAGGGTTGCCACTCTCATCTGTGAAAATTCCCTATGTGCTCTCACCTGTCTTGTTACACAAATACCATTGGCTTAATTTATTGCAGGAGGTAATTATCACAGCACTAGGGAACCTGGCTGCAAGGTAGCACAGGTAGTTCCAGATAACTAGTCCTGTATCTTGCAAACAAAAGAGGTATTTGATTTTATTTGGCCAAGGCTGAAGCTGTGACAAAGCTGCTGCTTCAGACTGAGACAGAATCCTGAAGTATTTCTAACAACAAGGAATGCCACAGGGTAGGAGTGGGGTTTCAGAGAGGGGTAAGCTGCAGCCCAGGGCAGGAGGATGAGGCTAAGCCTCTCTGCTATGGTTGCTCTCCTGTTCCCAGGTGCCTCTGCCTGTGTTTACTGAGGTGGTATCTCACTTATCCTGCTCCTCGGTGCTGCTCCCCCCAATCCAATCCTGTTTCCACTCCCAGGACTTTGCAGTTTCAGCTCAGCCATCTGCACCATCTGCCCTCACACCAACTGCATGCTCAAAACTCCCTTCTCCTGTTTCTCACCTCTCCTACACACCAAGCTGGTCAGATGCGGAGAAGAGAGTCCAGTATTTCCAGCTTCCTGTCCAAGCTCAGACCACCCTCATACAGTCCCATCCCTTGTGAGAGGCCACTGTGGGGCAGTGATAGGTGAACATCACTCCCATTAAAGAGCAGGAGCCCTGCAGCCCAGCTCACTCCACAGGTTACTGCAGGAACTGGGAGAGGCCAGAAGGAATCAGGTATTCTGCCTCTTCTTGCAATAGGATTTACCAAGCCATTCTGTAATTTTCCCCTAATTAACTCATGGTACAATCAACCACATGCCCCTGACTGAGCCTCAGTGCCCATCTGACTTTCTGCAGCACATTTACTGATGGTAAAGACAGACAAATTAATAGATGCTCTGTACAGGAGTTTCCAAAGGGTTTATTCTGTGTCTTTCCAGCACAAGCCCAGCAGAATTGCCTGGGCCAACTGATACCTACAAGTGCCTGGCAGACAATCTGCTCTGCACGCTCAGGGGAGATAAGCAAGATAATGAGCATTCCCTCTCCCAGCTCTGGCCATTGCAGCAACCCCTTGTGAGTCACGTGTTTCTTGCTCCTATAAAGAAAGCAGAAACTGACTTTATCAAACTGCCACTTACGACATTTTTGGCAGAGATTTTGGTTGATTGGCATTGCAAGCACCATTGCAGCCACTATAGCAATGTTGAACAGGCAAAATAAATTACAGGGGTTTAAAGGAAAACCTTCTGAGGTGCCTTGCAGCTTGGAAAGAGCGCCTTGGGGTTTATTCTTTGCATCAGCACTCAACAGTGATCACACAGGTGGGTGCTCCCTCACCAGGAACAGCCAGCCTGCAGGCTGAGAACAGCTGGAGTGGGGAGGACCTCTGCTCTGCTATTGCATCCGCCCCAAGCACCAACACACAAAGCAAAGGCTGCCCAGGCACCCGGGCAAGTACCCTCAGCACCTCCACAGACACAGACATTGCAGTTTGTTTCTTTATTTCACACACAGACGCATCCCCCAGGGTCTCACCCACGCTGCAGAGCCAAGGCCACCACTCTCACCTGCCCTGTCTGCAGCCAGGACCAGCTTTCCCCTTTTAACCTATTCACATGTGATTTTTATTCCAGCACCAGGATGCTGAAGCTGCCAGACAAGCAGGATGCCACGACACCAGCTTACATGGCCAACGCTCCCACCAGCCCTGGACTCGCCGGTGCTCACAGCCACGCTCCCCCATGCCCTGCCTGGCACCTGCCCACGGAGCAGTTATCTTGTTCTGAAGGGTGCAAAACATTCTGTCCCTCTGCTAATAACTCCTAACACCAAAGAGTGCAACCTCTGCACAGTGAGTCCCTGAATAAACTGAATAATGAACATGGCTGAGATATCCCAAACTGTAAGCGAGTCAGCCCAAGCACAAATTGTTTGTGGATATTGGAATACCAAGAAAAACAGCAACAGCAAGAAAAAAAAAAAGCAGTGTTTCAATTACTCACCAGGCCCCATCTGTTCAAGCTCAGTCACAGCCCTTGTGCCTGCATCTGCCCAGCACTTCCAGCTCCTGTGCTCCCGGCAGATCTCTGGAGCCTCAGGTCTCACCAGTGATCCACTCTCCAGATCCACCAGCGCATCCCAGTCAGGTGCCTGGAGCCGCAGCACCGAGGTCCAGGTCAGGCAGCGCCTCCAGCCCTGAAAGCATTTGGCTGCAGCACCTGGAATTGAATACACAGACCTGGGAGTCACCACTCAAGGAGCTATTTCCAGCTCGACTCATAGAGCACAGAGCGATTGCAGGTCTCACAACAAAGTTGTGTAGTGCTGGCTCATTAATAAAGCCCTGGAACGGCAACAGCAGTGCGTTTGGCACACAGCCAAGGCCGTCGCTGGCAGCTCCACAGTCACGGAGGTGTCACCTCCACCCCAGAAGATGCAGCGCTGCCCCAGGGACCTGGGCCACTGCCAGGGGGCCCTGCGGCACCGCCTGCCAGGGCTGATGAACATGTGAAGAAAAAAATGTCTGCCTTGGTCCCCAGTCCTCACTGATCAGAAACACTGCCTGGACCCCCTTGCCTGTCGTCCTCACCCAGAGCCCTGGGGCGAACCAGGTCCCCCAGCAGCATCCATGGGGTCCAAAAGAGTGAGCAGCCGGAGCCCATCATGGGGCTGGGTGAGGTGGTCCCTCCATCACTTCCCAGGGCTGAGCTCCTGGCAGACCATGAGATGGGGCACACAGGCAGGTGGGGGTCCCCATCCCTGCATCCACCACGTCCTCCCAGGGAAATGCTCTGCTCTAGCTCAGTGAGCTGTGGAGGCAGAGCTTGTTGGTTACCCACTATTCCCAGAGCACTACACCCTGGAACTGCAGGTGGGAAGGAGCCTTCAAGGCCACAGCTTGAGGACCCTCCACACTCAGCTGCTCTAAGCAGAGGCTTTCGCCCCTCCTCACATCCCAGGCTTTAGTCTTCCTCTCTGCAGGGTCCAGCTCACCCTCCCAGCCATGAACAGCCCACTCCCTGCTCCCAGTAAAGGAGCCCAGCTCAAAGCTCCAGATGCTCTGGGGCATTGACCATGCTCACAGCACATCCCCATTGTCCCTGCTCGCTCCCAAGCAGCTCTGCATTACCTACAGCAGCACCAGCCCCCCTTCCAGCAGCTAGAGCCCTGCCAACCCAGAGGGCTGGGTTCCTGCCCAGCAGCTTTATGGGCTTGCTGAGCACAGGTGGGAATAAGCTGGGCTCAGCAGGTGCCAGCTGAGCACAAAGGCGTGGGCAACCCCTCACCAGGGACCTGCTGACAAGAAGAAACCTGTCTTTGCTTGTGAGCAACACACAGTCATCCCTGTGCAAGCGAGAACCAGGCAGAGCTGCCAGGGTAGCAGAAACTGCTCTGCAGATCAGACAGGCTCTGCCAGACAGCCAGGAACGGCAGCGTGAGCTGACGTGGAGGAAAGCACTAAATATCTACACAGTCTGCTATTTTTGGTTGAGGCATGAATAAACACAAACCCAACAAGTGAAAGCCAGCACATTTTGCGCTCTGGATGGATTCATTCTCTGGCCAATGTTTTCCTTACAGAAGTCACTCAAGCTAATATGTAGGACACATAAAAGCACTGTTTCTGCTTTACTGATTAGCAAATGGTTTTGCAGTAGCCAAGAACGTGCTGCGTAGACATTGCAGAGGCACAGATCTGCAAGCCTGCAGGATGGCAATGAGTTAAATGGCTCTGCAGTGGATCAGGCAAAGATTCATCCCCATAGCTGGTCCCCTCATCATCACCCTGTGTGGTGCTGTTCGGACCCAGAGTTTTAGGGACCATGAACTCCAGCATCTGTGTGGTGTATGGGGAAGCACCAGCAGGAATACACTGAATTCCCAGTGTCTGTGGTTGCAGAGCTGACTGTCCCGCTGGCTGGGCTCAGGTGTGTGGCAATTGCTGTGAGGAAATGAGAAAGGGAAGACAGCAAGTGAAAAAACACACAGTGCCCAGCTGAAACTGCAGGAGGAATTACCTGGCCAAGAAAAACAAGGCAGTGTTTGAGGGGAGAAGAGCCCAGAGGTATTTAATGGCCCAGACTGGCTGTCTGATGCAGCATCACAAATAACAGCACACCCAGCCCACAGGGGCACAGGGTTTGTTAGTGACACAGAGGGAGCTGCATCATCTGCCCTCTGCCACGGGGATAAATCTTTCCAAACACACCAAATGACTTAACAAGCGATGGGTCCTTCTCTGTGCCAGCTCTTTGGCTGCTGTGTCAAAGCTCTTTCTGGGAGCCGAGATCCACCACATCTCACCTTGCACCACTGTAATTGGTGTGAAGATGGGACAATAAGCCTCAGACAACGGTATTTCCACTGTGCAGTCACAGTAGCACTGATTGCACGTGGTCAAACAACACTAAAAATAAACACAAAGGGAGCTGGTGCATCCGAGAGGGCACCTGGAGAGGCACATGGCGAGGCAGGTGGAGGTGCACACAGCAAGGTGCACAGCAAGGCATGTGATGCTCAGGCTGAGCGGTTCCCAGCCGCTGCCTCAAGGAGCTCAGCATCTTCTCCATCCACCGGCAGCGCTGCCCAGCAGCCGCCTGCAGCCCCACCAGCCCCCTCAGAGCTTAAGGTGACCGCAGAAAACCAGATGCTGAAACCATCTGTCTTTTTCCCACCCAGTCACCCGTTTCATGCCAGACCTGGGGAGCTGCACCACATCCCAGTGCCCAGCTCACCCGGAGCCCTTGGTCCACCTGCTGCCAGGCAGGACCGTGCATGGGTGCCCAGGGGCCAGCAGCACCTGTGCCTGGATCCCTGTGGACCGTGTGCCTGGGAGAGGGACTCCCCTCCAGGGTCCCACTCAAGCCCCGGGGGTGCTGCTGCTGCTCCTGCTCTGCCGCGAGCTCGCCCAACCCAGCCAGTGCCAAAACTGCCTCAGTGAGTCAGAGAGCAACACCCTGGAGACCTGTTAATGTGCAGAAATACCACAGAGCATCCCTCTGCAAGCTGTATATATTCTTTAACTGTGACTTTAATTAAATAGAATACTTGTGCTTTATATTAAAACAACAGAGCAGCTGGCTATTTAAAACCCATCTATTGAATCCTCCAACAGGGGAATGACTCCAGAGCTGTTCTGTAGATCAACTTCCAAGAGAAAGTGCTGCTAAATATCTCCAAGGGTTTTCTGAATGCCCCTCCTGGGACCGTAGCCTGGTGTTGCTATGCAAAGAGAAATGGGTCAGTGCTGTTGGTTTCAGTTTAAAATATTCCTTCATTGCTCACCACAAATACTCAGAGGCTGCTGGCAAACAGGGGGGAGGCAGGGCCGGGCAGACAGGTTGCTGTCTTGGAGCGTTTGACACGGTGCTCTCAGTACTAGGAGAGTGATGGATTGTTTCCTGAGCTTCACTTGTTATTCCCTACACTGCTCTCCCGTCTCTCCTCCCGGTGGAAAAGCTGCCGTGGGTTCTGCCCTTGCCAGACAGTGACTCACAGAGCTGCCAGCACCGCTGCCAGCTCCTGGCACACCACTGCACTGCGGGGGGCGACTGCCAGTGCCGCAGCATCACCGAGCCCTGCGATAGCTCTTCCAGTGCGTGGGAGCCACGGCTCCTGCTACCCATGGAGAAGCTGGGGCTGGAAGCGGCTCCCAGACACTGCAGGCCTCTGCCACATCTGATGGTCCCGTGGAGCTGCTCTTTGCTCTGGAGCACATTGAGGGAGCAATAGGGATGGACATGCGGCAGTGAGAGCCCAACTATCGTGCTGCACAAACCACCAGTGCGGTGCTGGGGTCGCCGTCCTGGCACTGATAGTGTCCTCGGCAGCGTCTCCATAGGGCAGCCCATGTGGGAGAACTCAGGGTACTCCAGTCACAGTTTTCATCTCTGAGCCCTCCAACAACTGCTGGGTTCATTAAATGATAGGGACCTCATGATAAGGCCTGAGTTAAATCCTCAGCAGGTCCAAAGGACGATGCTGTTGGCAGGAACCTGGGCTGGGTGTCCCTTATTAGAGGGCAAGCTGGGGCTGAAAGACTAATGGGCTTTTCCAAATTCCCATTCTTTTGGCCTGTATGAGCATCAAATGGCTCAGAGGGAACGGCAAGGCTTGGCTGTGCTGTCCCAGCAGGAAGGGAGGAGCACTCACAATGTGGGTGAATGCAACCCCGAGAGGACCCTGGCGTGCACTGGTCCTTCCTCTGCCCTCCCATCCCAGGTGCTGCTCCCTGCCCCCAGATACCTGCCCTGTGCTGGGAACACGGTGTGACATCACCCAGGGCGTGACAGGTCTCCACGGGTGTGACGGCACCCGACCGCACCAGGGTTGTACCGTTCCTCTGCCGGGTGTAAATCCCACGGGCAGGGCCGCTCTCCAGCCTCCCCCCGGGTGTCTCTTCAGAGCCGGGACAGGCGCAGGTGACAGAAAAGAAGTTCCCATTTTTAGCACCAGGGAAGTGCAGGGGAGAGAGAGAGAGCCTGGTGGTACAAGGTACTGGTGTGAACCAAACAGCATTCCAGCACCTGGAGCACCTCCTGGGGAAGGGCTTTTGGCTGGAGGAAAATAGGTATAACAGAAATAAATCCTCAAACAACAAAAAAATCCAACTACAGAACATAGATTTCAAATTATTTATTTCTGTATTCCCTTTGAGATAGATGTCCGTGGTTGTGCTCCTTTTAGAAATGGTACAAGCACAAATATCCTGTTCTCAGAACAGAAATCACTGCACTGGGCATTCTCACGTACAAAACGCATGACGTTGAACGGCAACAGAGAGACGAAACCCCCTGAACACAAACCACAATGCCTGCAATTCACCTCTGGCAACGGACAGCTCTAAGTTTTTTGTCCAATGCAAAACAATAAATTTACTTGAAATTAGGTGATGGCTGTAACACCATTTAAAGCTCCCAAATTTGAAATAATACATGACATTTATCATACTTAATTTTACAGGTGTTTACTACCTTTTTCTTCCAAACCATTGAATTTGTTGCCATAATTACATTAAACTAAAGCTGAATTTTTTTTCTAGTCTGCTTGAAGCTTGTTGGTTCTATTTCAGACCCAAAGAAGGAGCTGTATTCCCTAAAGCTTCTCTGTTTCCTAACTATATTGGATACTCTAATAAGAAAGCAGTACATTGCACTATAAACTTTAATTAGCCTGTATCTTTAGATTATCACTACAATAGGAATACTAAATTACACAGAACTAATTATGAGGGTGAACATCAACAGGACCTCTATCAGGCATCACTATTGCTAGAATTAGAGCTGGAAAGGGATGGTGACTGGAAATCTGGGTCCTGAGGCAGGGAGCCTCTGGGAAAGCTCCTCCTGGGTTTGTGTCTGTGCTCTGCATTGCTCAGAGGGGTATTTCTGCCCATCCCTTCTGCCCATCACCAGCTGAACCAGTGTGAGCACACAGACAGGTCCTAGGGAGAGGCAGCTGGCTCTTGTGAAGGGTCTGGGCTGCAGAAGTGTGCAAGCAGCGTTTTTAATTAGCAGCAGGAGCAGGCTTTCTGCATAGCATCCTATTCCCAAGCTGAGTGCGGTGCCACAGCCGTGAATAATCACCAGCTGGTGCCTCTCCCGCCGTCGGCCCTCACCCTCCTGAGCCCACTGAGGCAGTGGCAGCAGCACCATTGATGCCAGGCGGGTGAGCAGTGGGGGCTGCACCCTCCCCATGGCAGGGATCGACTCCATCCTGCCAAGAACCAGCCCAGTCCAGGCTCTGCAGGCTTTTCATGGAGCCCCAGAAAAAAATGCTCAGCGTCTGACACTGTTACTGCTTTGCTCCTCCTGCACCCACCTCATTGCATTTGGTTACATCACTGCCCTTCTCCAAGCGTGGTACCTAAAGCTCTGTGACTTTTGCCTGCCTGTTTCCAGAGGATGTAGGCACCTACTGTAGGGTGGTCGTGGATGTAACGTGCAGGAAAACGTTCCAAATAAAGCGGAGTTTAACTAAAGGGCTGGTTTCCAGGGTAGAGCAGGGCTTGTCTGCTTTTCTCATGCAAATGATTTAACAGCTCTGCTTAAGGAGCTTTCCAGGTCACATCAGTGCATGCTGGGCTGTATCACAGGCTTGGCTGAGTTATACTGCCCTGCTTATCAACTGTGCTTCACTGCCCACTGAGTTAAATGTCCAGAAAAGAGCATGTCACCTGCCTTTTAGCTCTGTTCTGCAGGGTTTAGCTCAGTGGTGATTTTGGTCTCCTCTACAAGTTGCTTTGCTGTAGCTCTCGCCAGCCACGAAAGCACCCTTGTTCTCCCTTTTGCTTTGCCTCCTCCCGTTTGATTCAGTGAGTAAAGTACCCCAAATCACTACCCAGTTCCATTCCTAATAAAGCAAAACGTGACGGTTATTCAGTCGCCCTCCATCTTGTTCCAGACAGCGGATCCCAACGTCAGAGCCCTCGGGGCTCAGCACAGCACTGCCCGTGAGCTCCAGCTGAGCCTGGGCAGCCGCCCTGCTGGGAGCCTCCCTTCCTGACCAGCCTGGCCAGGAGCCCCTGGGCTCAGGGTACGGAAGGCGCTTGGCTGTACCAGGCTCTGGTCGGGATCCAGAAGGGATTTTGCAGAACATTGGCTCTTCCCTTTGCTCGAGTCAAGGCAAAAATGTACCTGAGAATTTGGGTTAAGGAAAATTGTTCATTTTTTTTAAATTAGCTTTGTCTTTCCTTATGAACCCCTAATTTCCCTTATTTGGGTCATAACACCTTTTTACTGAGATTCATTTTAATGCATCACCACACTAATGAACTATGATAAAACTCTGCATTAGGAAGTGACTCATATGGGGAGGAAGGAATCAAGACAGCACTCCTGGTGATTTAGCTGGGCTCAGGCCAGCCCTCCAGAAAGGGGCACTGTGCCTAAATCTGCAGGAACAGTGGCCGGCACAGACTGAAGCAGCCGGTGCCTCGCAGAGCTTCAAGAGCAGCCTCAAGGAAGGTTCCACAGTGGTGCCTGTTAAACCCAGATCCCCTCTGGTGGCCTAAATCATAATGCCCAGAGGCACAAGCATCTCAGTCTTCCTGCCCTGCAAGAGCAAACATAAAGGATGCATCCTCGCAGAGTCCTTCTGAGGGCCTCACTCATCACTGGCACTGCACCATCCCATCCCTGGCACTAGCAAAGCTGCTTCTCCATTATTTAGCACTGTGCACCTGCCAGATTCCACATTCCCTAACAGAGATAATAATTTTCTCATTAGGAGAAGCTATAGAATCAATAGCGCAGAGCTGTGAGTGAACTGGGGTCATTTGTCTGTTCAGACCAGCACCAGTCTCATTAAAAAGTGTGTGAGAGTAGGACTGCACAGAGGATGCTATTCTGAACCAGCTTTTCACTGCTTCTTCCTTTCTAGGTGGAAAGGCTTCTTCTGATCTATTTCTGAATGCTGGTTATCTCTGGACCTTTGAAAATCCCCTTTCTACCCCAAGGTGTTCTTCTTGCCTGAAAAAGCTGTGTTTTTCCACCACTGAGAGTCATGGTGGAGGATGGAGCCGGCCTGGAAGCCGCGGTGGGATGGGCATTTTGCTCCAGCAAGGGGAGCAGCCCCATCCCAGCAGAGCACAGGGCACAGCCAGTGTGGGCTCTGTGTCACTGTAGCCCCACGAGGTGCCACCCTGGGCTGTGGAGCCGGCTTTGCAGACGCCCTGGCTCCACTCCCCATGGTGAGGGTCCCACTTCCAGCGTCCATGGAGGTACAGGGTGGGAATCTTCATGGAGACTGAAGTCACCACCACGCTCAGACCCCAGGGAAACCTCCGTGAGTACCTGTGCCACCCCATCTGGTGCCCAGCACCTGTGCTGGTCGGGAAGGATGCGTCCTCGGCTGGGTGAAGTGGGTCGCAGCTCTCCTGCCTGGCTGAAAGCGCCACCGAGGGCTGAGGGCTGCTACATCCTATATAGAATAAAGTAGGATTAGCCTTGATATTTGTTGCCTTGGGCTGACAAGGAGCCAAAGAGCTTTTTTTTGTTTTTCCACCGTAACATCATTGCTATTGTTACAGGCTACAGCGATGCAGCACGAGGCAAACTGCCAAGCTGCCACAGGTTTTGATTCAAGCAGCTTCTTTACACATGGACTTGTAGGAGGCTTTACGCTTTCGAGACTGCAGCCCTCATTTCCAGGGGTAAGAAAAAATCACAAAATATGGGCCTAACAAAATGCCTAAGGGATTGTTTAAAACTTTGTCAGATTGTCTAATGGAATAAAGGCTTTCCACAAGAATCCAATGTGTACTCACCAAGAGCCAGTGTTGTCAAATACTAAATTTGAATTCATTCAGTTATTTATATTTACTATGATAACAACTGTGATTATATAAATGGATTGAAGCTCTGGAGTGAAACATCCATCCCACGCCCGTGCCTGGGCTCATTCGGCAGGTTTTTCTCCCCTCTCTCGCTGCTCTTTAGTCCTGTGCGCTCCGGAGTGGGGGGCGGCAGGAGCCACAGACTGATTTCACATCAGCAGCCGCCACTTCTATTCTTCTGGAGCTGCTGTGATTGAAACCCCCTAATTCTGCGCTGTCTCCCTGCTCACAGATCGCCGAGAGGCTCCTCTTCTGAACTACTGTCACTCAGTATTTATGCAGCGTTTACACAGCGGTGCCTGCTCGGTCTTCGGTCGCCGCCCGCTGCTGTCATTTTGCACAGTAAACGGGGCTGCTCCGGGGGGAACCGACTGCAGCTTTCCCCGTCTTCTGCTCTGCTCTTTCCAGAGTAATAGGAGGTAGGAGCAGGGAGACATTGCTTCCTGCTGCAGGAGCTTGTGGCTCCCTCCTTGCTCCTCATCAGGATCAGCAAGGGCAGCTTTATTGGCAGAGCAGAATGGAGAAAAAAAAATCTCTATATCTCCCTGTTCTTGCTTCCAAATGCCCTTTGCTGTCTGCGTCTTTGATCCTAGATTACAGAAGCATATTAACATTTCGAGATGCTAAACCTGAACTTGGCTTAAAGCTGCTCCCATCTCCCAGCAGCACTGGGCAGGTTCCCCACCACCCACCCTCGCTGGACAAGAGCATTTGCATTTCCCCCAGCCCCTTCTCTGGCCGGGAGCTCCCACAGCAATCGGTGGAGCCAGGCTGGTGAGGATGGGCTTTTTCCTCTGGATTTTTTATTCTATTTCTCATTTCTTAGTTTCTCTTTTTTCGACCCTTCTCTTTCAGTTTTGGCTCTTGCCTCCAGGCCATTTTCCTGATGAGACACGGGGTGGGGGAGTGTGTGTGGGAGGGAAGGTGAAGCACGACACCAGAGCACAGAAAATCCCCTGCCAAAGCTGAATGCTGGGAGAGCCCCCGGGGAAGTGGTTGTGCTGAAGGGCTGTGTGTCTGAAACAGCAGGGTAGAGTCAAGGAAGGGGATGGGAAAAGCAGAAAGAAAACAAGATAAACAACCTCCTTGTTCTGTCCTACGGAAAAGCCATGGGGACAATCTGGGATGAAGCACTGGCAGCAGGGGATGTGACCTGGAAGCCCACTGAGCCACGCACCAAAGCATTCCCCCTTTCCTTATCCGGAACAAAAGCATCACTTACAGCAGCTCTTACAAAGTGAAGGTGTGGAAAACACTGTCAGCACGAGGAATTTCTCCAGTTCTGAGCCATCCCACAAGTTCTTGTGCTCTTCCTTGCACACTTCTGCAAAGAGTCGGGCTCCATCCACCACCCCGGAGCCTCTGGCACCGCTGCTGCCAAGGGATGGGGAGAGATGAGAGATGATCCACTCCCACCTCCCAGTCCCAGTACCAGGATGATAACGCCAACACCTACAGCAGCTGTGAAATGCTGAAACCTGGAGAGCGAGCAGTTCAGTATGGGCACTGGAATTATGCTGCTCCCAGACTGGATCAACCTTTTCCCATTTTACAAGTCAAAATCGCCCAGCAAAACCACAATATTTATCCTAGCTTGGAGCTATCACAAGAGGCAAAAAATCCTGTCTTATTCTCCTGTTAAATGATCCTTGTTCTAAGGGGAAAAAAAAGATTAATGAATGCATCCATATGAGCTATTAAGAGAAAATAATAGCAGAGATAAAGAAAGAGGCAGAGAATGGTAGATCCTAAAACATGTGTTTTCTGCAGTTTCGTTCTTTATACAATAGATGCGGTTCCTTTCTTTGCTCATACTGGGAAGATAGGCTTGACAAGTATCTCATCAACAGCAGCATATAATAACATCTCCTTGCTATTAATATGCAAATTGAAATGCACATGCTGATTAAAAACATATTAGACAAAGGCTATTGTCAAAGATGAGGCTCGATGAGGGCCCACAGAGGGGATGCTGCTTCCACTGCTCACTCCCAAGTGCCAGTGAGGCAACTGAACTGTGCCCATCACTGCTGCACCAGCGTGAGCAAAGCCTCCAGGAAAGGATCTGCAGAGTCCCCTGCCCAGGCTTCTGACTGAGACTGATAAAATCTCACCCAGCTCTGCATTTAAACTCAGGACCCTCTGCAGCCACCAGCCCCACTCGGGTTCCTGCTCTGCTGGCAACGCTGCCCTCGCCCCATCCAGCTGGGTACCTGCAGACCCCTCCTTGTCTTTCTGGGAGCCCCTGGCCCTTGTAGCTCGACTCGAGCGAGGGCCGTGGGTGCAGAAGCTCTAAGACCAATGACTGGGGATGTGCAGGGGGGTCCAGGTGAGGCGATTAGGACTTTGGTGCAGTTGGGACCCTCACAAGCATCTCATAGTGATGATATGAAGCACATTCCTTCTCAAGAGGGTGTGTGAACCTGGAGACTATCATGGAGAGACATTCAGGGTAACCCCTCAAGCACCAGCTGCTCAGGCTCTGCCCCGTGCCTTCAGCAAACACCAATCTGCAGCCCCTCTGCTGAAGGATATGAATTTGGTCCTGGCAAGAGCACAAGCCAGCTGCACTCAGAGATAATTTTTAGTAGTGCTGGCAGGATTATGAGACGCACAAAGGTGCTGGGGGAATGAGGGTATGATATAGAGAAGGAATTTTATAGAGTTTGCTTTGGATCTCCTGTGACTTAGGGTACAGAGAACACATAAGAAAGCAGTACAGAACTGCAATACATTGCCCTGGCTTGAAAAGGTTCGGCAGCCACATCCTGACCCAGCTCCTTAAAGCCAGGACACCACACTGTATTAAGTGAGGAACACTGCAATGTTAACGGATATTTGCTTTCTCTCTCTTGAGATCCTGAATATTTGACCACCAAACTGGGTCCTCCCTGTTTCGCAGGTCGGGAGGTTCCCCGTAGCCTCTTGCTGGTGGGAGAGGACTCGCTGCTGGTCACACGCTTGTGGAATCCAAATGAATCCAGACAAGAGCAGAAAGCTGCCAGCACAGCCAGGAGGAGGAATGCAGACTTCCACATACATAATTTGGAGATTATGAAAGGTGGTTTTAAAGGTCAGGACTTGCTAATTAGGTTGATGCAAAAGGAATTTAACAAAGAAAGTACCACTTACATCCTAGGAGCGTTCTTCTCCCATGATTAATTTCTTTGCATTAAGGAGCACATCGCAGCGTAGAGTCACTTTACACACTGTTGCCATAGAGCTCTATTGCCTTAGCACAAGAAGCCAGTTAAAAAACTGTATTATTTATACTATAGTATATCTGAGCATAAAACACCACAGAAAGTTATTGCCTTGCCTCCTGAAACATAACCTGATGTATTTGCACCAGAGCCTGCAGAACTGTAGCAGGATGTGCTACAAAACTCTAATGAAACATGTCTAAAAGATTGCAGTTTTGGTGTTAACAGTCACATTTCCAGCTGTCTCCCAGTGCCAGCGGTATTCCAGTTAGTGCTGCTCCTGAGAAGCAAGACACAACCAGACTGACAGTTAATTACTGAGAGTTACTTTCTTTATAGAATATCTCGCACAGAATTTTAAGCTGGGAAAACATTTGGCCAGAACAGAGAAAATTCAATTCTATAAGGTATGGAAGTTCTGCATGAAAAATGCAGAGTATGGGTTTTGGGATTTTTAATGAAGAAAATCTATGCAAATGCATCCCTCCTTCAGTTTAAAGTAACCTTGGGGGATGCAACAGCTGCACCGCATCCATTTCAAAGCTCTCTAACAGATCTGCACGCAACGCCTGAGCCTGGGGTGCTGCACCAGCCTTGACATCAGAGACGAGTATGCAATCCGGAGGCTTTTCTGCAGGGATCACTGACTTACCACTGCCAGATTTGTCTTTCTATGTCTTGCTTTGAAGGCCTAACGAACATAAGAAAAGCAAGAGATTAAAAGGATTTCAGGACCAAAGTCTGATTGACTGGACCAGGACAATGCTGGCAATAAATGCAAATATAGAGCTGCTCCAGTTACGGTGGTTCTAAAGAGGAAAGGTCACGGGGGATGTGTTGGGTTCTCATTCTCACCTCTCGTGCCTTTTGCTCAGCGGGGCGGGTGCCGTCGGATGTGGTAATTCACCCTCCTGCCCTTGCACACGCACATCTTTGCATCACCCTGCAGCATCATGGGACAAAGCATCTACCTGAAAACTGTCAGAGTGGCATAAAACCCCAGATTCTTCTAAATTAGAGGCAGATCCTCTGTCTTTGTCCAGTCTCTTAGACAAAGCAAGTCACCAGCTCCAGGCAGCCGGGGGAGTGGGGCAAAGAGCCTTGGACGGGCTGGGCACAGGATGCTGACTCCAACACAGCTCCCTGCAGCAGAGCAGAGCAGAGCAGTCGACACACCTGCCTAGGGAAAGAAATTGTGTTTGTCCTGCAATTAATTTGCTGCAATTAGCTCTTAGTGATTACTTGAGCATACAAGTTAGAAAGGTTTCTTCCTCCTGACAAAATCGCCTCTGCAGCACCCTGAGTGCAGCCTGCGGGGAGGCGCGGAGGCCGGAGGGAAGGAGACTCAAGGAAGTCAGGCTGCACACACGAGTGATGTGCCCTGTTTCTGTAAATCATTCTCTCTGTAAAGAGGCTGTTTAGCGTCAGAAACACTGGCGTCTTCTGTCATTACCCAAAACACAACAAATGAAACAGCCCCACAGCTATGAAAGCCAAGGAGATGCTTACTCATCTGTGAACAGAACCTCCACACACGACAGGCATTGATTCAAGAGTACAAATTAATCGTATAGAGCGTCTTCAGTGTCTTTTCCAGTCCCCAGAGAGCAAACAATTAGATCCTGCAGCGCCTCTGACCCTTCCCTTCGCAAGGCTGAAGGCACAAGCAGACCCCATAGCCCATCCTGGGCCGAGGCTCCCTAAGAGTGGAGCTCCAGGATGTGGGAGAGCAAAGGTTTCTCCTCTGGCTCATTTCCTTCTCTCTCTTCAGAGCCCTTTATGGAGGCAGAGGAAGGGAGATGCTGCTGGCTGGTGCCCTGCAAAGTGCAGAGCTGGAGCACAGGGCAGGGATAACTCTGTTTTGCAGGCAATAACCTCTACCATGAGCTTTTTTTCCTGCGTGTGAGCAGGGAGAGTTTTAAAGGCATCAAATGCCAACTCTGGGTAGGACTGGTGCTTCTCTCCCTCCCTCCCTGCACCACTTAAGCCAAGATAAACGAAGCACAAACGAAACGCAACAAAGCAGATAAAGGCAGTCAGGCAAACTGCAACATTCAGTGTGAGGTTTGTGTCTGTCCCCTACCTGTCACAGCTCAAAGAGATGAGTGAGGGGCTTTGCCCCACATCATCTGTAACCTCTGTCATCACACACCATGATTTCCATCCTCATTTCAAACCACAGATAAAGATGACCAAGAGGATTGCTCTCTTCCATCAAGTAATTAGCCCAGCTATTATACAGACACAGCACATGCCTTTGATTAAATGCCAAATGAAGATCAAGCACTGAACATTGCCTACTAAGTGTATTTACCATCAGATTTCCTATGTTATGGCAAAAAAAATCCCCAAACTCAAATCACAGGCATCTTATATCTTCTTACACTAGAAGGGTCTATTTAGTCTTCACTGCTGTCAAGCAATGGAACATTGGCTTCTGCGGAGCTACATTTATTCTTGATCTCCCTTCTTATTTGGGAGAATTATTTCTCTTCTCTCCCAAATATCTGGAGTCTTTTAAAAATAAATCTGTTCAGTTTGGGCCTTTACAAGGTAAAAGAATCATTTCTACCAACAGAAATAGGTGTGTTTTCATTAAAGCGGTGACCCTAGCAGTGAGGTAGTGAGTGATTTGAGAGTCCCAGGTGAGGCAGTAATTAAGCAGCCGGTCACACAGTGTTATCCCTGCGAAGCAAAGCCCAAGCAGCTCCCCAGGGCACCGTGCACTGCAGCGGGAACGCCCCGCAGCTGCCTTCAGCCCCTGCTCCGCTCCAGCCAGCCACAGATGATGAACTTCTTCCCATAGTAGCAAAAGCCATGAAAAACAGGACCCTGCCAGCAGCAGATTGAGCCCATTCTTCTTCCTCTGGCACCACAAGGTCCCCTCCACGCAAAGCCTGCTCCTGCTCCATCTCACAGGCTCACTTAGAGGCAGAACTGCTTGCAGAGATGGGGTCCTGCAGGTACCAGTGCTGCCTGCGGAACAGTCACTTCTTATCACCTGTTGCCTTGTGACTGAAAGTATTTAAATATTGCTTTTCTCCAAAATATGGCTCAGCACAGGCTGACAATGAAACTGCCTTGATTTCACAGGCACGTCTGCCGCTCCAGACTGCTCTGCTCCACCAGCACTTGGGTGTTGCTTCCCTCAAAGTCACTCGGATCAAGGTCAGTGAGCACTGCCTGCAGCCTATATACACAATAACAGTAATAATTTCATGAACATATAAAATGACATTTGCATCACAACTGCAGTTTTCCAAGTAACACACCCCAACATCTCTCATCTGAAACACACAGCGCCACTCAGCACCAAAACACAGAGCAACTCACTTTGCTTTGGTTTATTAAGGTGCAGAGGAGCAGGTGGAGGATGCACATTAATCCTCTATGTATGATTTGTTCACTTGGTAGAAAATTCACCAACCTGCAGGCCCTGCTGGTGAGCTGTGGGTTCAATGAGAAGCTTCCTCAATGCCGAGCCAGGAGCAGCAGGTCACTGTTCTCCTCAAGATGCTGGAGAAGGGGATGTGCACCTTGCTGGGATTGCTGGCAAATGAACTGATGGAGCTGCACACACCACTGCTCCCTTCCACAGACACAGGAGAGCCTCCAGCTGAGTGTACACGAAAGGAAATGTCAAAGCCTGTTATTTCAGAGATGCAGAAGCAGGGAAATGGCCACAGTCTCTGAAGAATTGTGCTGCTACACGCACATAAAACAACCAGAGTGCTCTGTAAAGATGTGGTGCTTCATCTTCAGCAGCATTCACAAGACAGGTTCTCTGCATGCAAAGTGCACTCAGCAAGTTTGGGGAAGAGGGCCCAGCGAAGTTTGTTTTGCATCACTCACAGCTCCTACATCAGATGGGATGTTTTTTATTGCAGCTCTTTGCATTGCAGTGGGTTAGGTTGGAAACCCAGGGGTTTTGTGCTGACTGCAGTAGAAAAAACAAAAAATATGTGCACTCCCTCTTTTCAGTGGATGGAGTTACTTTTGTTTGTGCTTCCCCCAAAGCCAGTGAGGAAAACAGACCTGTCCTACCACTGAGCACCAAACCACTGCAGTCTGGGACGTGGCCAGCGTCTTCTCATGGGCAGTTAAGGCTGCTTTGCGGTCAGTTTTATGTCCTTTCAAATCTTTTGAGTTCTTCCTCCCTGTGAGCAAGGATCCTGGAGCCGCAGGGGCCACTGCACAGATGTCCCTGGGGCCGCCAGGGACACCCAGCACCCGCAGGGTCTCTGACACAGCAGCTCCGGCCCTGCTGGACCCTTCGCCTCTCAGTACAAACACGGCGGCATCAAACAGGGTCTTGTGCCACAGGGAAAGCCTAGGGGTCCAAACCCTCCACCCACACCAAGGGACTGGCAGAGCTCAGCGTGGCTTGGCGGCACCGGGCGCCAGCAGCGAGCGGCTGGGGAGGCTGCTCAGTGCCGCCCGGTGCCTCAGCACAGCTCTGTGATCCGTGCGGGTCCCGGAGCGCCAGACCTCCATCCTTGGAGAATTTCTGCCCCAGCACAAACCTCACCGCAGTGCTGGCAATGCAGGTGCGGAGCCCAGGCACTGGTGAGGGCTCATCCCACCTGGCCGTGGTTCCCAGCCAGCGCCCGCAGTTCTGGGGACGCACGACAGTTGGCCCCGCTGTCCTGGAACTGGGGCCTCCGCACGCTGCCGTCCCCATCACCGGTCCCTGATGCCTCTCCCTACGGGTGCGCAGGTACCACGCTCACAGCCGGTGCCTCCCACTCGGGATGACCCAGCGAGCTCAGCCACGGCTGTTCCGGTCCCACTGTCCATCCTGCAGCTCTCCCGGAGGTTCCCAGGGCGCAGGCGGGCGAGCAGCCTCTGGCTTTGTGTTTGCAGCTGCAAAGTCGATAAAGCAAAGAGCTTCCATCTAGCCTGTAGGAATCCTATTGGCAGGAAAAAGATTTTACACTTTCATTTTGGCTTCCTTTGCTCAGTGAGCCATTTGCTTCTCTGAAGACAAAGAGGAAAGGAAAAAATTCATCCATTACACAATCCCTGTGATTCATTCTTTGCTGCTCTTTACGTGTTGACACAAACCATGCTGGAGCAGGTGAAGAAAGTATGTTTATTTCTGGTTGAAGACTGATTACATCACTATCATGGATAATGCAAGAGGATAATTTTATACTCTGGAAGAAATCTAAGAATAAATATGAAAACGCAAAATATTTTGTTTCCACTGTCTCTGAAGATGAGTGATGATTAAGTGCTGTATTTACAGGATAGGTATCGTACTCTAGACTCTGTGCTGAATAAATATTATCTTGAAAGGGTAAAAAAATCCATTGAAATATTTTAACTCACCACAAAATTTAAAAGAAAAAAATCTCCATGTATTTGTCCAAAGCGAAGGTTAGTTACGTGTTAATCATTGAATCCACACAGGATCATTGTCCCAGAAAGCTTCCTCTCTGTGCTGACCAGTTCCTCTCCGCAGAAGCAGCCTTGCTGGATCTCCTCCTCTTCACTGAGGAACTGCTACTGGTTCTTCAGGCTGCAAGAAAGAATCACGGCAGAGTCACCCTCTGCTGCCTCTGTCACCCCCCAAGCTCTGCCCTCACCTCTGCTCTCGCCCCAGCACCCCCAGAGCCCCTCGCTCCCCTCCCCCTGCGAGCAGCCGAAGCTGCGGCGCGATCCAGCCCTGAGAGCAGACCCGGGGTGAACCCCCACTGGGCCAAACTGCAGCTCCTCTCGGAATGACTGAAGATATTTTTATGTGAGCGATGAGGAGACTTCAGTTCTAAATATATAAATAAGCTCTTTTAATCCAAAATGTATTTGGAATTTTAACGACAGTTTTGTATTTTATGGAATAAAACTGCAGTAAATGTGAAACAAAATCATAGTTTCTTTAGGTCTTCAACGTAAATTTGTTGAAGAGCCAATCAAACCCCACAAAACTTGCCTTGTCTTCAACCCAACGCGTTCTTGGCCAATGAGAATTTCCCGAGTGCTGGTGATACCACGTTTGCACTTGGAGACATCGGTCCTGTGTTTATGCTTTACTTTAAAATAATTAATCCATACATCCCACCCCACAACACAAAGCTGCACCAGCCATGCTGGGGCTTCCACACCATGATCAGAACAGAAGATATCAGTGATGCTTTTTATTTTTACTCACATTAAAAGGGACGGGAGACAATTTAATCCTATAATGAGAGAAAGTATTACACACTCTCTTCACAGGCAGCCTAATTATTCAGCTGCTCTCTGGAACTGAAATAATGACAAATTAAAATGCCTTTTAATTCCATCTACCTTTTATAACCATTCATCTTCTGGAGTTATTATCACTCTAAAGGTTTCTCTTTATTTTAAGCAGCAGTCACTATACGTTACAGAAAACACATGGAAAACGTTACTGCTGACACTAAGAGCTGCACTCATCAAAGCGAGAACAAATCATTTGGCTTTTTGACTCAAGAATTTACTATGATTTCCTGGAATTTATCGGAAATCTTATTCCACAGAGCACACTGATTCCAGGTAAGGATGCGCAGGAGGGAGCCCACCCTCCCAGCACCAGGGGCTGGAAAACCCAGGGGAAGAAGAAACAATATTTTGCATGAAATCCACCAGAAATGAAGTCAGGCAGAACCACTAAAGCTCCCCTTGGGCCCTGTCTCTTGCTTTGGGGACATCATCAGCTCCCACAGCCATGGGCAGGGACACAGCGCTGCCTTCGCTGCTTCCGACACCACCACGGGAGCGCGCGCCAGCCACAGCGGGAGGCAAATATTTGTTTACAGTCTCTTAAAGCGACTGAAAAAAATATGGAGATGCAGTCCCGGGGAAGGGTGACATTTCTTCAGGCACAATAGTTACAATATTTTGATTAGCTCTCATTTCTGAACAGTCAGGCAGCTGATGTTCATAAATCCCCGATTCCCATAAGACATCCGTGTGCTCAGTCCAGAAACCCCTGACAGGCACTACGGCTGCCGCCTTCCACTCCTCTGCAGGCCAGGGATCAGCTGGGCTTTCACAGGGCAGCACAGGTCTTCCCAGCACACCTTCCAAATTGGAAGCGACCATTTGCAACTCCCAAGAATTCATTTTGACTGAAAACTCCACTCCTTGGTTGGCTGAACTGGTTTCACTCCAATGAGAGCTGCAGGATTGGGTGGCGTCTGCACAAATCACAGAACCATAGGATGGGTTGGGATGGAAGGGACCTCCAAGCCCAGCCAGTTCCACCCCCTGCCACGTGCAGGGACACCTCCCACTGGATCAGGGGGCTCAAAGCCCCATATAACCTGGCCTTGAACACCTCCAAGGACGGGGCAGCCACCACTTCTCTGGGCAACCTGTGCCAGGGCCTCCCCACCCTCACAGGAAAATCTTTCTCCCTAAGATCTCATCTCAATCTCCCCTCTTTCAGCTTAAAAATGAGAAAGCCTGAGTTTGAAAGGGAAAATGAGATGTGTATTAGCATCCATGAATGTGTAAATGCATGGTTATAAAACCCTGAACGCACTGACAAGCTCTGGATGTGGCAGAGAGGACTGATTGATCAAAGAGACAAAGTAAAGGCAAGAAGATAAAGTTTTTCTTTGTGGACATGGGAATCATTATCCCCACACAGTCAGAGTCGTAATTGCCAGGGCTGGAGCTCCGGCTCCAGTCACTGACAGTCAGAAGGCAGAGGATGGCTCACGGCTCTGGGATCCGGTGCGTTATTACAGCGTCTGATATCTCTGCGGCCAGCCCAGAGCTGGCACTTACAACAAATGGGGTCTGGGCACGGGTGCTCTGCCAACAGCACCTTTGGTCCTCTCATCTGCAGGCCCCTGGCACAGTGCCCTGTCCCTACCCCACCTCCCCTGTCCCGGTCCCACCGCCCACGCAGGCTCACTAAAGGAGGGGAGCCCTTGGTGCAAAGCTCTACTTTAATATTCCGCACAAGCATTCCTTTGACCCAGAATCTGGATCATCCCTGGCGTCTTTCACCACTACCCAGGATTTTAATTTTCCGTTGTTTGTTGCAAATCACTGTTAGCAGTGATTTTTAACTCTTTCAAGTTTACATAAACAAGAAAAGAGGGAGGTTTTGTTTCTCCCAGCCTATGGTGAGCAGTAAGGAGCACAGTTGGCACTGGTTCTCTCCCAATATTTCAGAGATAACATGCCCTCCTTCTCAGTGCTCCTCAGGATCCAGGGTTTCGGCCGCCATAGTCCCCATAGTAACAGAGCCACCAGTGCTGACCGTGTCCCTGCCGAAGCGGCCACCGCCTCGCTCAGCATCCCACGGCTCCTCTGCTCGCTGCGGAGGAGGGAGGGAGAAGGGGAGTTAAAAAAATCACTTCTATTTCTGGAAAGCAAGTCAAACAATGACTCAATCATCTCTACACAGTTCATAAATCCCTAATGAAAGGTTTCGTGCTCCTCCCTGCTGCAGATGTTCCAGGGTCCAGCCACATTTCAGAATCTGCCTCTGTGCCTGCAGTCACCAGTGCCGCTCGCCACAGCACCGAGCTGGGGCTCTGCTCCCCCAAGGCATTGCTCAGCTCCATGTGGGCTCACATTCCCATCAGAGCGATGGTGAACACTGCCTGACCCCAGATGTGGGCAGACTGGATGAGATCTGCGATGCCTTAATAAAAATACTCTCCTGCGTCTGACTCTAGCCTCAACTTCCAACTTTATGACAGGATAAAAAAAAAAAGACGCATTTCTCCCTTACTCCCTTATTTTCAAATATACAGCTTAAAGTGTATTCTGCTCCCTGGAGAAAAACTGAAGCCAGTAGACATCGTCTTGCTTTGCATATTCATTGGCTGGAGGGATCAGTGCTGGCTCAATATGAGCTGCCTCCTCCTGCATATTTTATTCAACACCAAAACACCAGCCAAGACATTTCCAGCTCCCCCCCAGCTCCCCATTTTCCCCAACTTTTGGTCAAACAAATACCATCAAAAGCATTCAAGCTTCCCCTGAAACTCCCATAAACAGGGAGTTGAGCTCTCGTCCTCCCACACCTCTCAGAGGGAGAACAGGGCAGCTGCAAGGTTCAGTTCCCGCTGTGTTAATGGAAATCGGGCACCGCCAGCACCCGCGCCGTGAGCGATGGAGGATGGAGTCCACGCGGCACAGCTAAGCAGCAGTTCAAGGGCTGCTCCACGGTGGGTTATTTAAAGCATCTCTAGCAGTGGTTGGGCTGTGTTGCTCTCTGGAGAGCTCTCAAGAACTATAATAAATATCCACAATTCAACTCATTCCTCATAAAAGTTCTTCTCTCCTAAAGCAGCTTTTCAGACTCATCTGCCCATTATTTTTGGGTGCTACCAGCTTCCAGCCTGCAATCCCCTGTCCTGCCAACTTGTCCCACAGCAAAACCCATCTCCTTTACAAACTGCTCCCTCCTTCCTTTTTTTTCTTAATTATATGAAGGATGACAGCTACATAAAATGTTTTGTTGCCCTGGCAACTGCAAGCCCCTGGCTTCAGGCTGAGTTATAAGGAAGAGGACACTCTTGACACTAACCAACAATAATGAGAGCAGCAAAAACCAGTGGGCAGCTTGCCAGGGTAGGCAGGAGTCCCATATCACAGAATCACAGAATGGTTTTAGTTGGAAGGGACCGTAAGGATCATCCAGTTCCATACAGGGGACAATGAAGCTGCAAAACCAGCTTTAAACAAGGAGAGTGAAATGTGGCTACATACTAATTACAGGGTGGGAAGAGCTTTTGTTGTGCACAAACCCAAGCTGCCCATCCAATCTCTCCCATGGTTCTGCACTTTGCTATAGGCACTGGAGAGATCTGTCTGCACTCCTATGCTTTGCCTCAAAGAAAACTGTGTAAGAATGAACAATGGATGGAGGAAATAGAATAATCAGAGCAATTTCCCATAGAAATTGGTCAGATGAGTGTCGCTAATTGCCATTCCATTATTACATTTGTAGCATACTTTCTTTTGAATTTATTCCTTTCCTTCCTCTTGCACTGAATGCCCATGAAAATCTCTTGGGACCAGATTTAAGTCATTATGAATAAACGATAAGAAACTAAATTTAGGAAGACTGATAAGACTATTAATTTGCAAAAGAGGAAGGTCCTTAAAAATAAAGTGGGAGTCCTGTGGTATTCCCTGTACCGCTGTGGCTGTACCGCTGTGGCATTCCCTGCACCAGGGCTGGCCTGGTCCTCTCCGAGATGAAAGAGCAATGGGCCTTCCTATCAATAATCCATCTGCTCTCAGAGCCTCGGGAAGCTCTGGGAATGCCCTCGAGTGCCACCAAGCCTTGACACTGAATAGTGCAAAGCTGTCTGGCCTGAGGGCATCCCAGTCAGATGGGCTGGGACCCCGGGAGCCTCCGTCACCCAGAGCCAGCCCTGCCCGCAGTGCCTGTGGATTCCTGCCCCGTGTATCTGGGATGGTGTTTGTCCCTGTCCTGCTGCTTCGTCAACAGCCCCCGGTTCCCCTGGTTTCTGCTCTGGAGGAGCTGCTCTGATGACTCCGAGCAATCTGCCAGATTCCCTGGCCATGGAGCAGGGATTCCTCCCTTTCCCCATCCTGCAGCCTGGCCTCCTGCCGTGCATAGCCAAGGAGCTGAGGGTCTTCTCCCTGAGGGGCAGCAATAAGGGGATGTGAATTGTTGTCCCAACTCCTGCTGATCCTTTACCCAGAAATCCCTTCCATCCTGAGTTCCGCAGGGAATGCCCTCCCTGTCAGGCTCCTGCTCCAGCAACAGAGAGAGATGAAGCAGAAAGATCCTCGTTCTTTGCAAGAAGAAAACATTTGGGAGAGCAATAGATGGAGAAGAAATTCTCTCTCTGCAGCACTGACCAAATGTGGAGACGACACTCTGCTAATTGCCAGTGAGTGAAAAGAAGAGCAGAAGGTGTGAGCATAAAACAGGATGTGAGGCACCTTCCAGGCACTGGAAAGAAGCAGCACATCTTTTCTGCACGTCTGTATTTCCCATCCATGAGGCTGCTCTGGTTTGACATGAACTCCTTTACCCTTTGCAATAACAGCAGCAATAATAATAATAACAAACTCAGAAGGACTGGCAGGGGAAAGATCGATTGCAGCTCTGTGCACGGGCAGCACATCACAGCTGCTCTCATTCCAGATTTCCAAGGGAAAGAGCTGTCAGCTCTGTTTTCCAGCAGTGGGAATTTGTTGGAACACGGACCCTGTCAGCTCTGTAACCTGGTGGAGCCAGGACACACCACCAGGGAGAGGTGCTACAAAAGGAAGGGTGATGGAGGCAGCACAGGACTCGCTGAAGGTCCCGGATTGCTCACAGCACCACCCAAACCCACCTCTCACCAGGCTGACCCAGCCCTCTGCTCCACAAATCACCCAGACTGGAAAGAGGGATCACTGCAGGCACTCAAAAACTGCCTCTCCTTCTACCCATCCTTTGGAAAGAGGGGGAGGGAAAACACCACCTCATTAGAAAATCTTCTGCTAATTGAGATTCTGACTATGACTGCATGCTCAGGTCCAGAAAGGGGAACATTTGGAAGACATTCAAATGCTCCATGAATAAATAGGATAGAACTAATGTGAATAATACTGGGAACCTTTGAAGGTCTTATATCAGCTGGGGATGGTCTGAATTTATCCCTTGGTAGCTTAACCAAAATTAGACATTCACACCTCCTGCTGGTTCTGCTCATCCAGCTTCGGCTTTCAAACTGTCCTTAAAGCCACCTGCAGCATTTCAGAAACTAATGGCACCTTTTATATCCTTCTTCTAATCTGGGCAGTCCTGAGTGCTTCAGCCTGAAACAGTTCCCAAAGCTCACATGTAAGTGTATTAAGAGAGATTAGTTCATTAATCCGCTCTCTGCTACCAGGTATCCTTATCACTTCGTTTCAATAATTTGTACTAATTGACAGAGCAGACTCCCTCCAAGCCCCAAAGTTTGGCGAGACATAATTGCTCTAAATCAGCAAAAACATTTTCACATGGAAACATCTAATGCCATGGCATTCCCAGGGTCTCTTCTGAGACTTAACACAGGAAAGAAGCTGCAAACTCAGTATCATTCAGCACAAATGCTCTTGGCATCAGGACCAGACATGGTTAATGTCTTGGGTCACCACTGCCCATTTCATCTTCATCCATCCCAATTCAGAAGCATTTCTCAGCTTGAGGAGAGGATGGGCAGGTATTTGGGTTCCCCAGAATCTTCTGACACGTTTCAGTGGGGAGGGACAGCAAACCTGTAACCTGGCTGAGGACACGGGGAGGACATGTGCAAAGCTACAAACTCTCTGCTTTGAACAAGCAGAGGGAAGGAGTGCTCCTGCCCAGCAGCCCAGAGGTGACAAGGGGTGTACCTGAGGGTGTACAGAATGATACCCTTGGTGGGGGGAGGGTTCTGAGAAGGGGGATTCAAAGAGGGTTCAGCAGGAGAGAAGGAAGATGATCCAGGACATCCCCCTAACACGTCACCTCTCAGGGCAGGAGCCCACATCCCTGGGACACCCGCAGGCTCAGGACCCCACAGCCCAGCTGACCCTGCAGGATCATCCTGGACAGGCCAAACCTCCAGCAGCAGAGCGTTGCGTGGGAAACAGGATGAGCCGGCAGCAGGATTTCAGTGGGGAATGCCCTGACCTGCAGGAAATGAAGAGCAAACAGCCCCCTCTGCTGCGGTGGCCCTGCATTCCTCCAGCTGGATGTGCCTCCAATATCCATGTTTGCAAAACACCCAGAGCTTCTAAGATGACAGGGTTATTATTGATATATTCAGAGCGTTATTTTATATACATACAGCGCATTATTATAAATATTCACCCAGGCAAACACAAACAGATAGGAGGCCACTGCGAAAAGCAGGAAGATACCCACTTGGTTTGATGTTTGGAGCCCTTCAGGTGCGCGTGGTACTGCTCTATTGAGTTCAAGGTGACGCTGCAGGTGCTGCACGTGTAGCTGCGTTTCAGCCCTGCAAAGAAAACCCAGAGTCATTACCTGTGTGCTGCCCTCAGAACCAGCTGCGCGTTTTGGTGCAAGCTCAGGGCTGCGAGGGGAGGAGAAACACCTTCGTGCCTGGGCTACAGGCTGTTCAGAATCAAAAGAGGAGCTGGAAAGTAAAATGAGTGAAAATGACTGAAGAAAGAAGAAAAAAAAAATAGCATTAACCTTTGCCCCCAGGAAAGTTCTCATTAATTAGGAGGTGCTCAGATCACAAATTTTATTCCCAGGTTCCAGGACATTCCTCTTTACAGTAACTCATCTATTTACTGTTCCAGGTCAGGGTATCGAAGCACTCGTGAAGCCTAAAGGAGTATCTTGAAAAGGCACAAAGTGAGCAGAACCGAGCAGGGTTCCCAAGCAAATTCCCCCGGAGCCCTCGGTCCCCGCGGTTCATCAGGGCTGGCATCCCTCGCCCATGATGTCCTCACCAAGCATCGCTGCGCTCAGACTAACGAGCACACGAGGCCCCGTTTCTTCCTCTGGGATTTTGGTAGTGTTACGTGCACAGGAGCCCGAGCACTTGGGAATCTCTGTTTTTCTCCTCTGATTCATCCGCTGCTGCGAGCGGCTGTGTTTGCTGACCCCTGGGAGCCAGTGACTCGGCACCTTAGTCTGAAGGTCGGAGCTGGGAGCCTGGCACGGGTGCCAGGTGCCAATCCAAACGCTGGCAGCCAGGAGCTCGTTTGCCTGACAGATTTGCTCTTGGCTGTGGTACCTGTCTGCAGCCCCTGACCGCAACGCAGCCGTGGCTTGGCTAATTTTAGCCCTTTTCAGATACAACAACAAACAACTATTTATAAAGCTGTTGCTCTTGCTGCTGGCCAACCGAGGGCCACTGAACCAGAAATAACATCTCAGCAGGCTCAAAGCAGGAACGTTATGAAATGTGGTTGGTTCTGCTTTGTGGGAGTTTGAGGAGGTTTTGGTTTTGTTGGGTTACATTCTTTTACCTTGTAACAAATCTCTGAGCTGCCTCCGCTGCTTTCCATTTCATTGTTTATTTGATTGCCACGGGTGGAAGTGGTTTTCTAAGTAAACATACTGCATTTTATTGCATTGTGCTGTAAATGGCAGAGAACACGACCTGAGCCCAGCGGCTGAGCAAGTCAACATGGGAGCAGCTGGGGCACGGGACCCCGGAGCAGTGCACGAGGTTTATCTCCTGGCAAAAAGGAGACAAACAGCATCAGCAGCACTGAACCAACCCCCACAGACCTCCCCCGCGTGCCAGAAATGGGGACCAAGTCTCATCCTGCTCTGTGGCAAAGGCTGCACCCTCAGATGGGGCCACTGGACCCACAGCAAAGACCTCAAAGCAGCACCCAGAGAAAAGGCTTGAGCAGCCTCACTCTCCCACCCCCCTGCAATGCCTCTGGGTACAGATTGCAGGGAAGAAAAAAAACAGGCAATTAAGCAGATTCATGCACATCTCAAACAGAAGCTGCAAAGCAATTTGTAAGGGAAGTCACAGAAACAGACTCTGAGCACACACACTGGAAAACATCTGAGCTGAAGTACCAAACCCAATCAAACCAGCCCGTGCTTCGCCTCGATTCAGACCAAACTTGATGCCTCAGACACCCACTGCAGACAAGACACTAATCCACCCAAAGAGTATGCGCACAGCGTAACGAGAGCTCAGCCAATTCTCCCCACATGCAACTCCAACCTCTCCAGACTGCACGCCACCGATTGCCATGTGAGGTAAAAAAAAGCAGGAGACAGGACATGATTTATGGATATAATTAAAGATGCTCATTTAAAAATTGCAATAGCTTTTACTTTTTTAGTTTTTTAACTGAGATTGATGCTCAGACTGGGACAGTTCTTATGGTTTTTCTGCCCACAGCATCCCTTCCACTCCCTTATTTCAGACCTTCTAAAACAGTGAACTGTCCTGGGTGGGTCTCAGGGAAGGGGGAGGAAGGTCAGGGATAAGGAAGAAGGCTTATGGATGCCACCTCTGTAAAGCACAGCCTGACAAGAACAGTCCCTGAGATGCCTAGAGATATAAAAATCCGCTGTTCTCAACATTATTTCATGTGCTAAATAGGAAAATTATTTCTTCCTCCTTTAACAGTTTGCATCTCAGAATTATAATTTAATGACTTAAGGCTGATAGTACTTTCAGCTCTCAGCAGGACAAGGGAATCGAGACTTTGCCACCTCTGAAAAGCTGAAAATCTGAAAATAGGAACCAAGCCAACAAGCAGCAATTGGAATTAGAGGTGAAGGAGAAAAGGCCTTTCCCCAGGAGAGCGCGCTGCCTGCTGGCTGCCGAGAATGGCTGAGGGTAATTTGGATTGGTGTCAGTTTAGATTTCCTGGGAAAATGCTGAGTTTGGTCCACGGCAGAGGCTTTTATTCTGAGTGCCCCATGCCCTCCTCCCTCCCTCTGGAGAGGATGTTGGACAGTTCCTCCTGCTTCGGGCACGACAGAGCAAGCCATTACTTACACTAATGCTCTGGTTTGCTCTTCTAGAAGGGTTTTCACCCAAAGCATCGCTCAGTGACTCAGTGCAATCACAGAAGAACGTGACGCTGCCAGGGAAGTTCCTGCACACCTGCAAAAGCCGCAAAAGCAGATTTGATTCATCTCTTTCTCTTTTATTTCCATTTCTTAAAGGGACCTGGGCCAGGACACAACCAGCAGCTGGGTGCAAACTCTTATTTCTTGTGGGAGAAATGAGAAGCCTCTACTAGGAACTACGACAACAACAAAACCAGTTCCTTGCCCTTCTTCAACAGCTGACGTTTCCACTCTCTGTGCCAGCACAGCATCCCAGCCACTGACATCCCCTCGGCAGGACCCTCACCAGGCCAGGAGGACCAGGGCGGCACCGCAGCCCCATGGGGTCAGACCCAGCTCGCGCGCAGACCCCACGCAGCGTCGCGATGGCGCAGGGCGAGAGCAGGGCCGTGGCCCCTGCGGCGCTCGCTCAGCGAATGCGAAGGGCAGGAAAACAAAACACTTTCTGGTTTCTACAAATAGAGCAAATCTGGCAACAAGACAGGGAGGGCCGGTACAAACCCTGGGACAGGACAGGGCTGCTTCCCCTGGCAGCGCACATATAGCTTTATTCCATTATTCTTCCACCTTGGGAAAAGAGTGCGGTGATTTCAGAGCATAATTACAGAAACAGTGCAGCTGAACACACATTAATGCCTGTTTCCCCTCTGGACATCCCTGGGAGGGACAGCAAGCTGAGGGCTCTCACTCCTGGCGTGCAGGGCAAAGCTTGACATGAATTCCATACACAAATGAAGACTGAGGTGTTTCCAGAGCCCAGTACTATTGTCTCCTTCGCTGAATGTCAGAGGGTGGTTTCTTCTCTCCTCCTCTCTTTTGTATTTTAACATCCCAATAATTCCCTTGGCATCACTGACATTCCAAGTGCATCAGCAGCACAGCAAACCACAGGAGCTAAAATAATTCCTGTCCTGTCCTCCTAGAGAAAAGGGAATTGCACATTTTAGAGTCTCTGCAGTGGGGTTTCTGCTTTGCACTAGTTCCCTTCCATGAAGATCTCAACAGATCATCTACAGCTTAATGGAAGGGCTCGGCTTAAAAACACCACAGTTCTGGGATTCCTACCACAGGCTGCTGCGCTCTGTAGGAACAATTTTAATGTACCATGTAATCGTCTCTTCTGACTTTCCACAATATTATCTCTTCACAGAAATTGTTAAAACAATTCATTTAGGACAAATAACGTACAGTGTTCTCAAATCTGACCAGTTTATGCTTACCATAATTAACTGTAATGAGCTACATCCATTCCCCAGCTGTATCCATGGACTCCCAGAACATCACTTGCCTTTCTTTGAGCTTCAGACACAGCTATATGAACGCTCCTACTTTTCTCAATCACCTCATAGACCTCTCACCTAGGAATTTGGCCCAATGTAGAGTTAAACATAAAAAACATTCAGGAGTACTTGAAAACAGCAACTAAGCAGTAATGCAGAGTATTTCAACAGTCACCTATATTTTTACACGTTGTGATGTGCCACAGAACAAAAACCAAACTGCAAATACACTTACGGCTGCTCTCCTTACAGAATTTATTCTTGATGCAATGGTTTCATAGTCAAACCCTCTCTCCACAGCTGGCAGCTCCTGTTTCCTTCATTAAGCCCACAGACATCAGCAACCAGGTACACTGGTGCAGGGGAAAGGATGGAAAAGGCAAAGCTGACACGGGTGGTGTGAGAGAACCGTGCTGCAGACCAAGCCCTTGGACCACGCCACGACAGCCACGTGGCAAAGATCAGGCCCAGGGAAGTGAGATACTGGTCATACTTTAAATTAAAGTAATAAGGTTCTAATGCTCAGCAGCTAATTTAACAGCATACATTAACTGCAGCCTTATTGAATCTTAATTACTTGTGGAGGTGGAAACGCCACCAGTGATTACAGCTCCTAACTGGGGACATGGATACTTTTCCACCAGCATGTCAAGGCTGCTCAGGATGATGAATAAGGGGGAATCCTGTCCCCCTACTCACATCCAGCAAGAGAGGGACTCAGCATTGCTCCGCCGCAGCAGTTTTTCCAGCAGCTGGAAAATGTGGCCACAGAACGGGCCGATTCGGTGAACTTGCTCACGTTCAGCGGAATCACGTCTGCTGGTGCACATGGGTATGTTTTAGATGGAAGGAAACACTGCCAGGGCTGGACTGACCACCAGAAGCTGCACTGTGCTCACATCACACCTGAAATCATCGCTCCTGCGGCAGCACAGGGGCTCGCAGGACCTCTCAGCTGAAATCCAGCATCCTGAGCTCAGGCTGAGTCTTGAGTGTGACATGAACTCCACTGAAACACGACATGGAGAAAGGAAAACAGCCTCAGAGAGACTTCAGGCTGAAATGACAGCAATCACCTCCAGACTATCCAAATTAACAGTATTTGATCTTGCTGGAGCTCACCAAAGCTGCCAACTTGGCTGCAGCTGTGGTTTCACGAAATGCACCCAACCACAGCGCACTGGAGGCGAGCAAAGCGCAGCAGCCAGCCTGCAGTGGGGAGGTCCAAACCAGAGCAGGCTGTGTTAGGAAATGCTGTGCTGTCTGCATTATCTACTTGTGCACCCTCAGACACATCAGCATTCCCTACCCTGCATCATGACTCGCACTCATGTAAAATTGAATGCACCCCTATATCCATTAAATAAAATATTAACAAGTAAAAGTCATTAATGTCATTCTGCATAAAATGCATTAAAACACATTCCAGGGGAGCACTTGTTAAATCGCTTTTTACTAAGCAAAAGTGACAGCACAGAACGGAAAGTATTTATAAGGCATACAAAGAAATTATGGGCTGAGAAGGAAAATGAAACTCAGCTCTTTGCTGGATTTTCCAAGATAGCATCTGCAACTCTGACAATTTAACCAAAATACAAAGGCTTCAGGTGACAACAGCCCTGCGCAGCTGTCTCCATCCTGCTTCACTGCAGAGGCTGCTGTATTTCATTTTAGGGATTCACAGTGTAATTCTCTCGAGAGGCAGTAATTCCTGCTCCAGGGCACTCACCAGGGACCAAGTACCCCAGGAAGAAGACCCACATTCTGATGGTTTATAGGATCCCATTCAATCAGCTCTGGGTACACAAGGCTGACCCTGAAATTGTCTCCATTGCTACGTGAAACTGAGGTTTTAAAGGCATGGATCAAAGGGAGCCTGGGGTGCATTGGCAAGGTGTTTGGTGTCAGGCACGAGGTGCTGATGGGCCAGTGATGAACACTGATGTGACAAGTAGGGGCTGCCTGCACACTGAGTCTTCTGCTCATGCTGCTCACCCAAAGGTTTCCTAAAAGCAAGGATGCACCGAATCCACCCAGTAAAGCCCAGGCTTCCAAACACTGCACCGGCTGTCAAAGAGAGAGCATTTTGCAGAGGGGTTTTGGCTCAGCTGTGAGCAGAGTCCATTACTAATTGAATTCCCCACGACTGGAATCTGCCAGGCCCTGTGGCAAAGCCTCCGCCCTACTGAGCCCACCTGCATTACGAGAGGAACGGAAGAGAGCTCAGGGATGCAGAATGCCAGCTGGAAAGCAAACCCAGTGAAACGTGACCTGATGGAGCACAAACGCAACTCCCTTCTGCCCAGCGCAGGGCTGGGAAGCCAACAGGTGCCAACGGAACCGCACTGGCGCCTCTGACGGAGTTGCTCCTGCTCTCTGTTGCTGAAGAGGCGCAGGCTGTTGGGGGGAAGAGCCCAGAATCCAGGATCTGGCACCAGACCCACCCTTTTCTGTACACATCGGCTCCAGGATGGTCTGGGGACGGCAGCAGCAAGAGGAGGCAGCCCTGCAGGAAGACAGCTCTTCCTTTCTTCCTCTGCCAAGGCACACTCACGAGCTCTCCTGATACGAGCAGAGGGGTTTCCAGGCCAGCCCTCAGAGCAGGGGGTCTGGGACTGGTTGTGCTACAAAGCCACCCAGGCCGGGCCCTGCGGTAACACCTGCAAAGCACCCTCCACTCGGCCAACACTTGTGGGCTGCGTGGCTGCACACTCAGCTTTAACTCAATACAGAGCAGAGAAATGGGGCTGCTACCGAGGTTTCCTTTTCCTTTTTTCTCTCCTCCTACTCATTTATGAGAAGAAAATAAGATTTCAAAGTTGCAGGATGAGAAGAAGAGTCAACGCTTTTGTTTCCTATAAATATCAGTTCTCCAAAAATAAATCTCTATTCTTATTCCTCCAAATACACACTCATATTTATCAATAAATATTTTATTATTGTCATTATCAAAACATCAAAGGCTGCTGAAATGTTTTACTTCAGCCCACACTGCTTGTTACAGGCTCACACAATGCATCAAATGTTCATCTCCCACAGCAGTCAAAATAGAATTAATATTTAAGTTGGGGTGGGAGAAGCCACTGGGGCTAGCATGGAAAGGAAATGAGTTTGCATTCTAGCAAATGCCAAAGTGGCCAAATACACGCAGAGCAGGGAGAGCACACGGCTCCAATCCCTGCTGCCAAACACCAAACCTGCTGGACATGGAATGCAACCGTCAAACCAGGCCTCGCTGACACCCTGGGGAAGGTCTCCACCACACATCTCCGGGCAGCCACCACTGTCATTTCTCTCGCAGTCAGGTATGATTTTAACTGCAGAGGTGAGGCTGTTTTCCTGGACAGAAGGTAGATCTCATTTCCTGTTGGCTACTGCAAAAATCTGCCTTCCACATCTGCAGAGACCCACTCTGGCTTCACAGCTATCACGCAGAGGAGGGCACATCAAACCCCCAAGCTCAGAAAAGCTGCGCAAAGGAGGCTTTCCCATGCACATCGCTACTCCGGTCGCAGCGGCCATCTCAAGGACAGACTGCTTGGCTCTCTCAGCCTGGCTGTGTTGCTCGTCAGTGTTCGAAAGCTCTGGACACACCTGAGCTTCAGACTCTGATACAAGAGCCTGGCAGTGCCCAGGGAGAGGACTCCCTCGCACTGGGGGATAAGTGCAGCCACCACATGGCTCTGCAGTCCCCATCCCCCCAACAGACGCTGGCAGGAACGCTCTCTGTTCGCTGCAAATCCCAACCACGCACAGAACCACTGTGAGGTTAAAACCCAACATGGGCTGATGAGTAAGCAAAGCCCTCCAGTTCCTGCTCTCCTAGGCACAAGCTAAATGAATAAAACACTTCACAATTGATTTATTTACAGTTAATGACAGCCTCAGCCACTCTTGTGCTTGGCACAGTTCAAAGTATCAAGCGCTTTCACGTTTTTGTCCCAGGTTTTATTTCCCCATATATTTCCAACAGTGGGCAGTGACTCAGCCCCATGAATCATTGATGGCATTGTGAGTCACTCTAGGTAGCACACGAAGGATCTGGATAACTGTTACAAGTCTTGTTGGAGATCAAAAATTCACGATATACTGCATAGTCATTAGTACCTAAAGGAAAATTATTTCATTTAGCAAGGAAAAAAGAAAGGTATTTTAAAATGTCAACGCCACATTGTGCTGGCAAACCAGACCTCCTCTCTCATGTGGTTCTGAAAATCAAACCTACACTTTTTGCTCTCCTACTTCAGTCAAACACATTGTGGGCCTGCAGGGTTATAATCAAGACCACAGAGAAAACTTTCAACGGGAGGCTCATTACTCCCCTCTTGTGAGTCCATCTCCACACCAAGGTGCTTTGTTCAAAATTCATTCTTAGCTGCACCCTCAGACGGCACAAATCAGCCCATTTCCACACCGCCGTCAGCAGGCACTGAGTGACTGAGCTGGTCCCTCATCAGCACCAGGCACTGGCTGCCACCAGGAGGGACTAGGATGCGTGGGGGCTCCAGCAGCCGTGGCTTCAGCCAGGCTGTGACTACACTTCTCAGAGGATGCAAAGGCCCAGATCTGAGGGACCCCAGGGCTCAGACCCGACAGGAACCCCAATGGGTGCAGAGCCGGAACAGACAGATGGATGGATGGCTGCTCTCCCATCAGCAGGAACACAGACAACTTGTGTTTAACATACCCGCAGCAAGTGCTCGGTTCCTCTGTGCTGCTGCTGACCCAGGGCCATGGCTGTGTTTTACAAGCACTAATTAAATCACAGAAGACAGCTAATGCCCTGCTCTCCATCAGGGAGATGTAGGGAGTGCTCTGCCTCCAGCAACAAACATCCCTGTCCCCATTTCCCCGTGGGGCCGAGCGCTTTAACGCATTCTTCTCTCTCAGCTCGCAGGGATTGTCCATGTTTGCTCAAGGATAGGAGCGTGTGTTAATGGAAGGGGCTATTTTAGGAGGAGGCAAAAGAAATACCTAGGAAACAATTTTTAAAGGATGCTGCTAGACCTGCAGATTGTCATCTAAAGGAGGGGATGTTTTCTATGGTAGTAGGAACCTCATAAAGCAGTAAGAGCACCGTGGTCTCCACTGGACCAGAAGTGGGTGAGCATGGCTTCCCCGCAGTCACTCGATCCCATGGGAGCAGGTCCTGCTCTCCGCGTCCCGGCACTCTCACCTCTCAGCTCTCCCAGGTCCAGAGTCTTCCCCAGCTGCTCCAGGAGGTCAGCCCTGGCCGCGTTCTTCTTGTGCTTCTTGCCGTCGTAGTGCTGCTGTGCCATCAGGGGGTTGTTGAACCAGGCTGCGCAGAGCTGGCAGTACCTGTCCGAGTCCCTGCGCTGCTGCGCGGACGGTACCACGGCCGGGCTGTCCGTGTGCGGCTGCTTCAGGGACCCCAGAGCGGCTTCTGCAAAAGGAAACGTTCAGACATCAGCTCCTGCAGGCTCGTGCTGCTCCGAGAAACAGCAGACCCCGAGGCAGATCCCACATTAGACACGGGGAATAATTAGCAGCAGCTACAGGGTCCCACTGGACACTTTGGATGGTGCTGTTCGGAAATCTACCATTTCCCATTAAAAAAGCAGCATGGAAGGGTAGCACAGGACTGTGGCTCAGCTGCATTTCTCTAGCTGGAAAGAGGATGCTCCCGTTGGGGTTACACAGCTCATCACTATTGTGACCAAACCTGCTGAACTCTTCCTGCTTAAATTGCCTCTTCCAGGAAAAATTGCCAGTGGAGAACAAACAAAACACACATCTACATCTTGAGATAAAGAGGCAAATTTATCGTTATCTCGGGATTCGTATTAATATTTCAATTTATTTGGTCTTGGAAGGAACCAGGAAAGCTGCAGTAACTGTAAATCGTCATGGAAGAAAGAATATTCAGCAGTCAGACCCCTTGCTCAAAAATCTCCACACTTTGAGGGGACAGGTCCCAGCAACTCACGGCTTTAACTTAATCCCACTGCACTCCCAATTCACCACGAGGCCACCTGGGAACGCAATGAGGATCCCCAAATGATTTCAAAGCCAAATGGGTGATTAGTCTTTACATAACGGAGCTGCATCTTGGTTGCCACAGGTTCCCTTCTTTGTTCAATATAAATCACAAAGCTATGGGAAAACAGTTTAAAGCAAAATAAAGTTCAGATAACACCAAGATACAAGAATATAAAATGAGTGGCACTTAATTATCACACCTTATTCAGAAATTCCCTTTGATGTGGTTTCCCTTTTCTTTTCTTTTCCAGATGAAACGTCTGCTATCTAAATAATTAACAAACTACGCTCCCCACAACACGAGAATAGGCACAGATTAAGGGGGCGAAGAGGAGCTCAGTTGCTTTCTTTTGATCAGGATGCTCTGTGCTCTCCCAGCTGAGCTCTGACGAGAGCACAGGCTGGCAAGTGACGAACTCACCTCAGAGTCTGAGACCGGGAGTGGCAGCAGTGAGGAAAACAACGCTCCAGTTAGATGTGTAACCACGCCTGAAGCCCAATGTGATTGACTCCATCGCTCAAGAAAGTTAATACTGTTATAAATCTTCTGCTGACGCATCCAGGAAGGGACATCTATTCTCTTTCCTCAAGGAAATTGTATCCTACATATAATGTTACTTACAACCTTATCCATTTCCAAGGGCTTATGAGCATCTCTTGTTTTTATGACAATGCCCAGGTATTGCAGTCGCGTGGCCTGGACATTGGCTGAGGCACCATCGCCCTCCTCACCAGGTCACCTCCAGACAAACACATGGGAGAGGGAGCTTCCTCCCTCCCTCTGCTGCCACCGGCACTCGGCACGGCACCAGTGAAACAAGGGATGAGTTAATAAACTGATGACACCACTGGCTCCTGCAGAAGATTTTTCTTCTCCTTGTTCTGCTGTCTTGCGGGTTTGGATTCCTCTCACCCCATCATAGGATTCCTCTGCCCAGCCTGTACTTAACCAGCCTCGTTAGAAAGGCTGGATGGGGCTTTGAGCACTCTGATTCAGCGGGAGGTGTCCCTGCCGATGGCAGGGAGATGGAACTGGATGATCTTTAAGGTCTCTTCCTACCCAACCCATTCCATGATACTACAAAACCAAGCATGATGCCAACACAAAACCCCCAACGGCCCTGGCAGCACCAGGGATGCACTCGGACACATCCCAGCTCTGTCGAGGCAGCTGAGGTCAGTAGCTGCTCTGCTGCCTCCTGGAAACTCCTGCCAGAGCTAGCGCACAGAGATAAAGAAGAAAACTCAGAAATAACAGTATTGCCCATCTGAACTAAGATTGTGCAGACTTTGCATCTGCTTCACTCATGAAAAGCAAGCGTAGCTCGCTGGTTGCTCACATCTCTTTGCGAGTACCCGTGGGCAGCCTCGAGGAGCCTGAGCTGCTCCGTGTGGGGATGGGTTCAGCCCCAGGGATGCCTCAGGACCCAGCCCACTGCTGGGGACAGGACTGAGCAGCACCAGGGCTGGGCGAAGCACTGGAACCGGGCTGAGGGGATGTTGGGGCATCTGGACCATCATAAACCAGCAATTACTGCAGCCCAGGAGCTCTCAGATTTATCTGAGTTGCTGCTCTTCTGGCCCCAGGCTATAAAGCTAAATCTACCCAATCTTCTGGTCAGCTCTCTCCTTGTCTAATGTTATCTGCTGCCGGCGGGGAACCAGGGAGGCTGCAGTTTACAGAGCTGGTGGTGTCCGCAGGAGTTATATCTCCTGCTCACTAAAGAAATACGACTGGAGCATCCTCTGCTGCTCAGCCATCAGCTGGACTGGCAGCTGCTGCCTCCTGCTCATCCAAATGCAGCGCAGGAGGGAGGTGGTTGGTGGGACCAGTGCTCCTGCTTCAGGGATTGCACCAGAACCCCCACACCCACCCTCGCCCTGCTCTAAGCCCACCGCAACACTGGCTCCCTGAGCCCGTGAGCTGCAGCTCCCACAGCAGAGACCCTGCCCAGACCCCCTTCCCACCTCCCACGGGTGCTCCCAGCGGTGCAGGGGTTTCCTCCTAGCACACACAATCCAAAATATTTTCTTGGAAAGCCACATTCCTCAGGTTCTACTCGCAACCACCACGAGTCCCGAGGTGTGCTGAACCCAGCCTGGCAATTAATGAAAACATCCCGTGCCTTCCAAACCCTCCTGAAGAGAAACAGATGAAAGCTGACTTCTCCACAAATGTGGATTTATCATTTTGATACACGCCACATAACCAGTACAGAACAGAAAATATCATCATCCCCTGAGCAGCGACACGAAAATTAATAATAAACACTCACAAAACGTCAAACGTTAAAAATGTTTCTCCATCTGAAACACAAACATAAAAGCTGCTGGTTTGACTATTTCAGGTATTTCAAAATGCTAAATAGCTCATGACAGTCTGCTTTACATTCCTGTTTGCTGTGGGAGGGAAGTGAGAAAGTCTGACTTTGCTGCAAGAGGCAAAATACAAAGTTAGAAACACTTCAGCACTCTGGCAATGAACTCATGTTTGACTTATTTCTTGTATGCAAAGCTTTTTATTCAGAGCTGTATTTAAATGGCACCCAAGGTTTTATCATTGCCACTCTGAGAACCAAGCAGGAGAGAGAAAGTAATGGAGCCACGACAACGGGGCAGTGGAAATTCAGTTTTCTTCTGAAGACAAAGCTGGGACCAAAGGAGACTCCGGGTGCTGCCGGATGGATCCTCACAACCAAACCTATCCCCATTTCCTCTGTCCTCAGCAGCACATTCCCAGGGCCAACTCCTCCTTCCCAAACAGTGCCCGCAGGTGCCCGCACTCCGATCACTGGAGGCAGCAGCTCCTTCCCCCCACAGTTTCTCCTTTATAACTCACCCTGATGACTGGATGTGAGCTGACAGGAGATGCTGGAAATGACCAGAAGAATTCCTCAGCAGCAGTGGGGACATAAAGCCTCTGAAGGCTACAACCTGGTACAGCAGGAGCAGCGGAAACGATCACAAATATTTCGCTTTCCTATCATGAAAAACCTGACTGCTGTGGCCCTTCTCCCTCTCCTGGACGCACTCACAGAGAAATGGGAGATCTGTGTTTCATTAAGAGGATAAAATTGAAAGGGAAGGTGTAACTCCAAAAGGTGATGGAGAATAAATGCAAGTTTCTGTGGGATTGGTGAGACAGAAAGCCTTGAATACCAAGCAGCAGTAAACGTACATCTGTGCAAGTGAAACAATGCCTGCAAAGCAAAGAACTTCACAGATCCTTTCCTCCACTTACATACAGACCCACCAATTAAGCAAAAAGGCAACACTAAATTCCACAACAATATAGGGCAGCAGAACAAGTATTTGTGCAAGGCTGAAAATCAGACATTGCAATCTGGAGGTTATTACCTATTTTCACTTGCCTGGCCTGTTACCACTTTTCAGATTAACTGTTTATGTTTAATCTCAGCCATAACCAGAGCACTTGGGGAACTCTGAAAGCATTTTAAGCTCTTTTTTTCTTAATTAAAAGATTATGAGAGTTCAAATATTTGTACGGAGTCATTGTCACTTTTTTTTGATCACACATGGAAGTTAAAAAATACTCTTAACAGCTTAGGGAAACACCAAATAAAGCCTCCAGCCCATGTAAGCATCTAAAGGATTATTGTTATGATTGGAATGGCAGCTTGATCTCCTTAAAAGATGCCAAGCAATTACACCCCGAGCATGATCTGGTGCTTCCCGAATTGCCAGCTCAGTGTCCAGGTCCCAGAACATCAGAAGGGGTGGGACCCCTCAGCAGTAACACATTGGTGATTATCAATACCTGCTAATTGCTGCAATTGGTAGGTTACTACTGAGCAGATAATCCTATATTAGTTATTTGTCTCCTTTATGAAAATGAAAGGGAAAACACACCACGACTCATCCCAAGGTGGTGTCCTGCAGCTCCAGCACTGTCAGAGGGGCTCCAGGACTGAGAGCACCCAACAGCTCCTTAATGATAGGGGCCAGAGCCAAGAACAGCCCCGACCACCAGCAATCCAAGCCTCCATCTCTGGGGTCGCAAAGCCAATGCTGAAACACTGACAGCCTTTCTGGCAATTGGGGCTTTAAGGACAATGTGCAAGCACCTCTGGAGAGCCCTTCCATGGAGCTGGGGAAGAAAAACAGCCAGACAATCTCTGTGAGGAATTCCTATCACAACCAGCATAGCCATGGCTCACATCTTGCCCAGCCCCCAGGACAGGGTTCTCCTCCCCAGAAACATCCAGTGCGCTCAGGGCTGTGCATGGTCAGCTCCCAGGGCTTGTGGGCACCAGGGCCTCTGAAGCTCTCTGTCTGACAGACTAAAAGCTCCCCAGTGCCTGCCCTGAATGACTGGGAGACAAATCCAGTGGGAAAATGCTGAGTGACTGTAGGAAGCCCAGAAAAATGCTGTGTCCAAAGGGCACATCTCTGAGAACCACTGGAGAGCAAGGAGGTGCTTATTAACATGTTCCTGCAGCTCAGCTTCATCAGATCAAGTGTCTGGGAGAGCTGATGGGTCCTTGAGTTACTCTCTCCTAGTGATTTCCACAGCTGAAGAGCCCATTAGTCTCGGAGCAGGCTGATCCCAGCGATTAAAAAATTAGACAAAACCACAATGCAAAGCTGCAGCTCCTGGACAGCCCTGCAGCCTCCTGACCCACCCGCAGCACGGCACAGGCTGGCACAGACACACGGCATGACAGCCTTGGCACCGCTTCAGAGAGGTCTCTGATAAAGGAGGGGTGCAACTGGTTCTCATCTACCTACGCCCATGAGCATCTCCGATTCCATTAACTGGTTCACCAGGGGCTGAGGTTGGCCCTTGCTGCACCGAGGTCAGTTCTCTCCTGCCATTGGTCCAGAAACACTTCTCACAGTTTGTCCACCTGCCTTCGCATGGCTCCAGCTCCACAGGCAGATCCCAGGCTGCCGGCCGCTCCCTCTGACCTCCCCACACAGCACCAGACCCACAGGGTCCTGCTCACAGGTGAAAACAATGACTCTTTCCCCACTGGCACGTGAATCTGAACCATCAGCTTATGTGGGGATTGGTCTCCCAAGTAACCATGAGGATGAGAGGAAACGGCCTCAAGCTGTGCCAGGAGAGGTTTACATTGGACATTAGGAAAAATTTTTTCAGTGGAAGAGTGGTGAAGTGTTGGCTGCCCAGAGCAGCGGTGGAGTCTCCATCCCTGGAAGGGTTCAAAGAATGCGTGGCCGTGGCACTTCAGCACATGGTTTAGCAGGCATGGTGGGGTTGGGCTGATGGCTGGACTGGATGAGCTTGGAGGTCTTTTCCAACCTCAATGATTCTATGATCCCCTGAAACCCAGCACCTCTGCGACCCTCAGGAAGTCACCTGTACTCAACCAGAAACACCAGCGTTTGTGGCAGGTCCTTTGGTGGAGGAGGATCGAGTGCTTGAAGGCTGCACACACGGGATGGGGCTCTGAGCGCCAATGAACGCCACGAGTGACCACACCACTGCTCTGGGTGTCCTTTAATCATGTGCCAGCTGCAGAGAACACCCACAGAGCCCTAACACAAATCAGCTGCAAATGACCACACTGAATCCATCCTGCTGGTTCGCTGTGGGGATGATCAGGAGCTGCCAACACCCATGGCTGCTCCTGAGCAATTCACACCCAGCACCCAACGCACTGGGCAGCTTCCAGACGCCCTCAGTGACTGGGGAACTCTGCAGAACCTTCACCTGAGTAGCCTCCTGAGAGCACGCTCCTTGGTGCCAAGGAGTGACCATCAAAAGAAGTTCCCGCATTCCCTCAGGCAAAGGGGATGACCTTTCCCAAGCCAGTCCTGGTAAAGCACAAATGACACTCAACACATCAGCATCTGCATTCTGTAACGTCAGAAAAGCAACAAAGCACACACAGAGAGCTGACCCCCCTATTTAACCACATCCAGGATTGGTGCCCATGGTGTCAAGCAGGGTGTAAAACACACAGCTCGGTTTATGCTCTGCCCTGAAGGACTGATCTGCATCGTCTGCAGGACCACAGCCTGGTCCTCCTGCTGGGTTATCAGGAAGAAGACTTTGTCTGAGTATCCTCTGCCTTGACAACCACAAGGGAAGGTTTCTTTATTATATTAATGGTTTGCAGGGACTCTATGGTTAAGCAAACAATAAGATGGTTAAATTATCTGATTCTAGCGTTTGACTTTTTAAATGTGAAAGTTAATAGGTTTGCATGGAGGGAAGCTGTGGAGGGAAGCGTGAATACCCATCTGGGCAAAAATCAAAAGACAATCGATCCAACAGTTTTTAAAGACTGCATTTCCCTCTAAGGTAAAAGCAAATATTATTCTGTTCTGTACAGTAACGCAAAAGGTTTATTAAACATATTAGCTGAGCTGCCCAGTAACTCCTGATAATTAAAAGTGAGGTTTGGCTGTTCATGCCTGAGGAGAGGTTGTTTTCCACCAAGCAAAACATTTCAGAAGCACCGAGCCAGAGCCAGGACTCTGGCACAAGGGCTCTGGCTGATGAACCCCCGATCTGCGTGAACAAAGCAGACAATAATGAGCATCAGCAATGTTCAAAGGTCATTTTGACAGCAGCACAAATGAGCAGCTGCTCCTGATGGCCTCCAGCACTCAGTTATCCAATTTCTGCCGTGCAGACACCAACTCGGCTCCTTGGCCGAGCCTCGTCGGCACAGTGAGTCCACTCCACCCCGCGCCGGACCCTCCTGCTCCAGCTCGCTGCCTCTGGACCTACCTGTGGCCTTTAGTGTTGGCTGTTCACCTAGCAACAGTTTTAACCTTTTGGCATGGATTTTCCCTTGGTAATGCGATTCAGCCACCACTGCTGAGGTAAAGGACATGTTACACAATGTGCAGCACTTGTTCTTATCCACCGAGTCACCATCACTGCCCTGGGTGGAGATAAAAACACAGACAAAGAAAGAGGTGTATAAGCCTGTATCCTTGTTTGACGATCTGCACAGCGAAACACCTTGGTGCAACAGTCACATCCCTTGTGAGATCCCAGGCATCAGCTAACAGGAGACTGGGAATCTTATGAAGTTATGAACATCACCCCTCAGCATTTCAGTGCCAGCAGGAGGCTCTCATGGCTGCAGTGACACAAGCAGGGGCCACTCTTTGCAGTGACTGATCGCTGTGTCTCTATTTTTACAAACACACCCCAATTTAATGAGAATATTGTCTCCAGCCTTCATTACGGTCATTCTTGTAGCAATAAAAGCCGGTGTGACTCTGCCCAGCTGTGCAGCTGAGCTGGGACCTTCCACTCTAAGCAAACCCCGTGACCAGGAGCAGCTGTAGCTGCAAGGCTGCCTTTGCCATTGTGGTAGCCGCTGCCTGTGCCACCACCCAGCCCAGATGCTGCCACCGCGCCCAGCACCGCTCTGTGTCCACCCAGGCACCCGCTGCCCTGCTCCGGCACTGGGACTGGAGGCATCACCACCACCCCACTTCCCAGGCACAGGGATCGCCTGTGCCTGCTGGGATTGCTCCCCACTCGACTGGGGGTTTGCGCTAGGGAGGCTGATGGAGGTGCACGGAGACACGGAGGCAGCCAGGGAGAGCTGGGGAGAGCAGCTCACCAACAGCCCTGGGCTGCTCATCTGTCAGCAAAACAGAACTGCTGCTGCCAGCACGTGTTTACAAGCAAACAGCTTCCACGGATACAAGAGCAAGTGAACAACCAACCAGCGAGCAGGGGGAAAAGCACATTTGCATCGTTAGCCACAATTAATTGATCAATGCTTTCCACAAAGTAAACTGCAATCACAATTAGGGCCATACACGTGTGGCCTTGCTTTCCCAAAGGTCTCGGTATGTTGTGCTGGCCACCAAGCATGATCTCTTTCGAAAAATCCTCCTCTGTGCAGAGCAAGACCTTTCCAAAGCCAGGAAGTGACCGGCTGTGTGCAGGTACTTAGCATCCCACCCCGTTCCCTGAACAAGATGGTCAGACCTGGTCCCTGTGCCAGGTAAAACTCCCCCCAGGGCCGAGCCATCTGGACACAGCCACACACTTCCTTCTTTTTAAATCAACTTTTCCAACTGATGGTGCACAGTCAAAACAGAAAATGATCTGCTTTGGAAGCTGCAATCTTCATTTCACAACAAGCTGCAAATGCACCCCACAACTCACCCCCGTGCAAAGACCCAGGGCACATGGGGGGCCGCGGGATGGGGTGGCGCTGGCTGCGCAGAGCACGCGGCACAGCTGGAAGTGACGGCCCTGCTGCAGGGAGAGCAGGGAGCGAGGGGCAGTCAGATGGTGTCCAAACCCCAGCTACCCTTTTGCATTCAGACACAGTACAAAGAAGAATTAAGAAGAGCATGGCCAGCAGCTGCAAGCCCTGGAGATGCCCCCGTGCCTCCCAGCAGCCGGAGGAGCTCTGCAGTACTTGGGAGAGCAAACAGGCCATGCTGTTGACACCCAACTTACTATTAAAGGTCATTTTCTCCCCCAGAATGAGCACAATTAGAAAAAGGACTGATTTCCATCACTTTTTTGTTGTTAACTATAAATCAACTTCAACCTTACGGAGAAATCTCGAGAGGTGATAAGTACTGTTCTGAGTGTAATTTGCACTTCTTTTAAATAGATTTCTCTCAAGTTATTTTATATCTTCAAAGGGAAATAACTTGAAAGTTAAGAGCAGAGTAAAAAATTCCCAGACTCTATTGATCATCAGTGGTGGCAAAGCATAAAGAGCATCCAAGAGAGCTCATTTGAAAATCTGATACACTTCGGTGTTTACACACCAGGGTCCCTTCCTCTGCCTGCTCTGCTCTTCAGTGACATTTTTCCTTTCCAACCTACTTTCACATAGAGACTGCATTGAAAAAAAAAAGAAATTAAAACATTGTAGCCCCCCTCAGGCACCTCATTAGAGCCCCAGGTCCCATCTACAGCAATGCACAGCTTATCAGAGTTCAACCAAGCCTCTGGGCAAGCGCCTTAAAGCCTGGATGAGGATTTGGCCACCAGACCAGCATCCATCCAAAGGAGAAGGGTGTCCCCAATGACTTGGTTGGTCTGGAAGTCCCAGTCTCAGCACAAAATACAACAGCCCTCCAACAACCACACACTGGCTGCTGCCCTTGGTTAGCAGGATGCAGGACACGTGTGGGCTGGAGTGTTATTAAGCCTTTACCCCAGTCCTCAGCATTCGCCAGCTGGATTGCCCTCCTCCAGCACCCAAACGCCTGGCACAGAGCTGCCCAGGCTGGATCCAGCCCTGAAGGGTAATTATGCCTTCTCATTTGTCAGCGGCTGTTTTACCTGTAACCAGATGAGCCGGGGGAATGCGATCCGGGTGTCTTTTGTCACCCACTGAATGACACCGCGTTGACAGGATTGTGCAGCCAGCTGGTAAAATAACAGCGCTTGTCGATCAGGATGCCTGGGCAAGCACTGCCAGGTGAGCCCAGCCCCAACAGGGCACAGGGCTCAGTCAACCCACACGCTGCTCAGGCCAGACACCCACTCTCTGAGGATGCTCTGCACCCACGTGTGCACTCACCCATCCCCAGGGATGCTCTGAACCTACACAGGTGCTTACCCATCCCCAGGGATGTTCTGAACCCACATGGGCACTCATCCATCCCCAGGGGTGTGCTGCGCCCACATGTGCACTCACTCGTGTGTGCACTCACCCATCTCCAGGGATGCTCTGCACCCACGTCTGCACTCACCCATCTCTTCTCAACACTTCTCTTGCTCCCACGCCCAGCTCAGTCTAAAGCAGCAGCAGTAAATAGGCACTAACATCTCAATTTAGTTTCCATGAAGCCCACACAAGCCACTCTCTAACCCCACGCTACACAAGCCAGCCAACATGCAGGGAATATTTCTCCCATTTGTTTTGGCAGCCTCCTCCAAACGAACCCTTCTCGCCAACCTTTGCAGAGATGCAGCACGAACAGGGGCGATCGGCCTCGTACAAACTGAAGAGCACACTACAAAGCACCCCATGGCCTCAGAGATGCCTCAGCATCTCTTTCCCAATGCTGACACTACTCCTCTCCCTCCCAGCTCTGCAGCTGTGCCAGGACAGCCTCATTTATAGAGTCTCTTTTTGTAATATTATAAACTTCAAAGCAAGTGTCGTACGCCCAACAGAATTAATGTCAGTTACTCAGATGCTGTTAACAAGATCCTAAAAGGCGTAATCCTCACACGGGACCAGGCGGCCACAGCCCTTGCTGGATGTTCCTCAAGCAATCCTCAGGAAAAGGAAGAATTTTTATTCCACAGATACAAATCTGCTGCCTTCATTTCTTAGGAAGAAAAGCTTATACAAACCCTTGAAATATGGCACTATAAAACAGAGCACTGCAAAGTATCTTTCAAATCTGAGTTAATTTTCTGTGCATGAAGAAGGTGCTGCTGCTAAAGAGCTACTTTCCGTTAACGCTCCATGTGAAATTTAGCCTACTTCCATTTCAGAGCCTGTTTCTCTTGTGGTGCAGGCAGGGAGCGAGTCCCAGTTTATGGCTGAATCTGAACTGTTCTTTAAGTCTCGGAGCATCCTAGGACCTATCCGTCCTCTGAAGGAAAGTCAGCCCTAAAAAAGCGAGGGATGTGTTTGATGAAGTAAGTACACGTCTCCCGTTCCCTCGTCCAGGAGTTCAGAGAGGACAGGGGTGACTCCTGAGCTGGAGACCCCAGCTTCCACCACGCAGCTGGGTGGGTATTTAAAGCTCAGGAGAAGCAGGGAGGCCCAGAGCACCGGGTGCATCGTGGGACACGCAGAGGAGCTGCCGATGGGCTCAGCACCGGGTCTGGGATCCCCCAGGACACTGCTCAGGGCCCCGAGCCCATCACAGCAACAGCAGCTCTCGGCCAGCCCCAGCCTTCTGCTGAGAGTGAACCCAGCTCTTCCATCACCGTCACTGTCACTGAAACCAGTACCTGAGCTTTGGGTTGAAAACAAGGCACAAGACACAGGAAGAACGTTGGCTCTGAACCCAGACAGTTCAGCTCAGTTTCTGTGCAGTTGCTGGGGATCTCAGTTACACCATGCAGCCAATTTCGCACCAGATGCTACAAAACCAAGGATTTCCCTGCTGACTGGGAACTGGAGCTGAGCCTCCCAGGGCTGCCGCTGGCACCAGTTGTGCCTCTGAGAGGCACAGCTCTTGGCTTAACCATCCCCACATGCCCCATCCTACAGAACATGCATCACCCTCAGCAGCACAATCTAACATCCTGCTTCTTCCCTTGAACAACTTACCCTTGCAATTATGACCCCTTTCTTTTTAAAGGAAGATGATGCTGGTTTTATTATCTCAGAGTAGTATCTTACAGTTAATCAATCTAAATCTTATAGGTACAAGTAGGGCTAGAAATGATTTTAAGGTTTTTCTCCCACCTCAAAAAATGTTTCATAGTACATCAAAAATTTTCATTGTGCCTATCTGGATCACAAATACGGGTCCAATTTTTTAAAGGTAGTGAGAAAATGCTGAATAAAACAGATTCCCCAGCCCAGGGACTGGAGAAAATAACTCCCAGTTTCAGAGGGACCCTGGCACAGGTTGCCACCTTCTCAGGTTACCTCCAGGTCAGCAGTCCCTCTGTAGCCAAAGACATGACGGTTTTCCCCTCCCCCACAACAAATTAAACAGTAATGAACAGCTCAACAACTGAATTGTGATCCACGGAAAGAGTTAATGGTACAAGTCTCACACTTCTTGCTAGGAAGTGTTTGGGGAAGGCAGAGTATTTTACAATTCCCCCAAAACAGCAGACACTGCCCTTTGCCTCATGGAAAGCTCAGGAAGCAAAAGCTATCCCTGAGCCTTTGGCTCTGACCAACACCACAGCAGAGGCTTCACCTTCCTCTTGCCTCGTGGAAGAAAGATGAAGTGTTTTGCAGTCTGAAGGATACAAACCAAAGGGCACAGTCATGTAACTGTGCAGGTTTTCATAAAAAAAAGGCTAATATCCCTTTTTTAGCTGCTTCTATGCAGAAAATTAATCGTTTTTAATGGATTGTTTCTAATAGTCATTAAAACTGGTGTGGATTCATGAGTGCTGCTGGACACCTGAACCAGGCTGTGCAGTTGCCCCCTGCCCACGGCAATGGTTACCAGGCAGCAGCGGGGTCTGAAATGTTTCTGTTCCCTTTAAATGCAAAGGCTTGGCTAATACCCAACCAGCACCTTTGAGTTGTAAATGTTGGCAGGTTTCCTCTGCTATATTTTTATAACACAAATAATTGTAGGATTTAGGTCTCCCCCAGCCTATCATTCACGTAGTGCTCACAGACCTGTTAATTCATCCCCAGTGAGGGCTGCCCTTGGCACAACCAAGCATCAGCAAACACACAATTACATTGCTTCTCACTGTTGCCTTTCACAAAAGAAATGGGAAGCAGTTCAACTTTGACTTATTTGAGGTCTGGTGGGTTCTCCATCTACCACATCCTTGCTGGATGGCGTACATGCAGCCACGTGGTTTCTTGTTATTTGTCATGAAGCACGTTAGAAGACCATGTTCCAGGTTTATAAGTGCACGCCCACCGTACCTTTCACATTCTGTAAGTAATAACTGAATAAAATAGTGAGAGAATCTGTCATTAAGGGGTAGATTGATTCTACAATTACCCTGTGTGCAGCATAAAAGTCCCACTAAGATTTTAATTACTGTGTGAAGAAGCTTTCAGATTTCTTTGGCAAAACTCTCATGCTTCTCCCTTTAATTAGAAGATCTCTCACTAAATACTGATAACGTTAAGCCCCAGTCATGCTGCCACGGATCTGCAGTGGTTGGGATGCTGGGAACTTCATCACCAGCTCTCACACTGACCCCACAACAGGGAAAGAGCTGAATGAATAATTCACCGTGAATCAGCCCCTTATAAATTCAGTCTCCTTTTGCTGCCTGACAAATGGCTGCGAGCTGGTCCAGATTCCTCAGCTTTGTTTGTTTGATGAACCAGAGCAGGACAGAGCAGCTTCCACTGTCACCCAGCAGCCAGGAGGCACCAGGTTCCTGCAGCCCCTCTGCCCTGCCTCACCCCTGCCCATTGCTCACCCTCCAGCGCTGCTCCAGCACTGAATAAATGTTGGATATTTGTTATAAGCGTATTTTTCCCCTACGAAAGAACATTCCAATAACTAAAAATGCAATTACTGTTGCTGATGCACATAATATTTCTAGCATAGTTTACCGAAAATCATTTCCAGTTACTTAGCATTCCAGCTAATCTAAATGTTACCTCTGGGTACCTGATCATCTGTGGCTGTAATAGAAAAAATGCTGTAGCACAGAGTCAATGATTCACAAAGCAGCTGAATAAACAGGGACTTAAATTATACCCACGTTTTCTGACCGGAGCTTTTTAGCTGGACAGCCTCCATCTATGGGATGAAGCATATAATAGAGGCGAACTTTGCTGGCGTGCTTCCGACTCTGGGGAAAAAAAAGACAATAGAAATGAAAAGGCAAGAAATGAAGTTATAAAAAGCAAGAAATGAAGTTACAAAAAGCAAGCAGCTCTATTGCTGTGAATACAACACCAAGCTTCAATAAGATTTCACATCCCCTTGACTGATGTATCAAATGTGGAAGGGAGAAAAGGTGGAAAGACCCAGGTGAGGACCATTTGCATTTCAGAGAGGTTTCCCAGAGCTCTCCACCAAGCTGGAATGAGCTGTGGGATGATTATGATACCTGCCATCAGCAGGAGAAACGGTCCAGCAGGGCCACTCTGTGATAAGTCCTGCTGCCTGCAGCCCCTTGAAGATACAGCAGGAATAAAGGCGTTGAGAGAAGAGCAACCTTTGTTATCAGACCTTTTCCAAAGCAAGAGAGATTGAAAAGACGAGGGTTATTTGGCTTCAGACGGAGATAGGACGGCCTCGCGAGGGATCAGATGCACACACAAACAGGAATCCGCAGTTCCTACAGTTAGAGAAGAATAAAATATACAAGGGGTACAAATCTCCCTCTCTAAGGCCACAGATACCTCGCAAAAGTTTGAAAGACATTTGTCCTGTGGGTAAATTATCAGATAATTGTGCATTACGAAACCTAATGCTCGTTTGTGCTGGGAAAAAGCTCAGTCTCAGCCTTACTTTGGCTGCTGCAGATCCAGCCCGGGAGTCAGACACCACTCTGAGGTCACTCTGCTCTCCCGAGTCCTGCCCAGCATTGTCCCCCTCAAAAGGGCAGGGGACCAGGAAGACCACGGGCTGGTTGCACGCTCCTTCCAGCATCAGTGGTGGCCAAAGCTCACTCCACTCCTGCAAAACGCTCGTGGCAACGCACACCAGGCACTTAAGGCACTTTCTCCAAGAAAGGCACTTCCTTTTCAAGCATTTTCTATACCCCAAGAAAGCTCTGAGAGGACCCATATTTTTGTAGAAGGATCAGGGAGAGCCAGAAGATGCCATGAGACCCTTCCCGTGAGGTCTCACGCTGCCTTCAGGCATGGCTGGAGAAGAGAAGGAAAGGCAGAGAGATGTCCTGTCACAACAGCATCCACGGACAAAGCAATCCCCGCGACTTGCAAAGCTAAAGGAAGATTTAAAAGCTTCTGCAGCTGGACACAGACATAAACCTTCCCAACACTCACAGTCAGCTCTTGCCTTCCAGTAGATTTGAGGAGAGGAAAAACACTGCGATTACGGAATACCCACATCTAGTGCCCAGGCATGCCCGGGCAGCTATTGTTATGCAAATGTTTCCCTGCATCTCCATTTCTGATTGCCTCACAGAACAACAGCACTGTAATATTACAATTTCAGATCACAGATTTGCAATTTTAAAGTATTAAATTACCGTTAGTGTACTCTGGAACATTCTTTTTCCTCTGGTGAAAACTCGGAGCTAAATTTGCAGAGTGCTATATTCGTATGCATAAATGCAACTATGCAATCATTTTTTTAAATGGAGCAAATAAAACAGGATAAATAATGTCAAATATCTTTTCCCTAACGTGTCTCTCTGCATGCATTTAGGAAATGTGACCGTGCTGAAGTCAGGGTGAAGTGCAGGAAATCCCAAAGTTCTGGCTCTCGGCGATCAGCAATCCAGGCAGCCACAGTGTAGTTAGGAAATAAGTGTTTGAGAGGCATAGGAAAGATGTCTGGAGCAGTCTTGGAGTTCAGCTTTTCTGCCCAAAGCTGGGCTGGATTCCCCTGGCAAGGGTCCATATGCCACGGAGCGCGGGAGGGCACAGGGGAGGCAGGCGACGGCAGGGGTGGGACAAAGCATCGCGGTTCCTCGCTATGGATGGAGAAGACTCAAACACTCCGGAAAGCCGACATGGCCAGAGCTCTCCAGCTTCATCCCTGTACTTCACTCCTTGGAGCAGGCAGCCTCAGACCATCCTTTCTGCAGTCATGAGGCTCTTCCTGTGGGTTGGGTAATCCCAGCACTTCACAAAGCCAACTCACAAACAGCCACAGGTGCTGAATTAAGGGGTTAAAATGCCTGTGGGGCTTTTACTGTTCTTTCATGAGATGAAAAGGCAAGATTTTAACAGGAATCATTTCAAGTGTTGCTTTCTGTGCCATAAATGATGTCCAAATGTCTGCATTTACAGTCAGTGAAGCTTCAGTCTTCTGTAAAACACCTCTCACCTTTATTTATGCATTTGTTTGGATTTACGTAAGCAAAAGTAAAGAAATAACTTATGTTTGGCATAATTTAAAACTGTGTGGCTCCTTATGCAGCCTTATTATCCTACAGTTATAAAAGCAGAGCTTAAAATCATCCCTGGCCTTTGCAAGCACGTGGTGAGCATCTCATTCCCTCCTGGGGAGCGGAGGTAGCGCAGCCCATTTGTCACCCATTTTATCTCTGGTGTTTTCTACATTTACATGTGTATTTATCATCCCAACACCAAGGCAAGAGCGAAGTGATTATTCTTAGCGTGCTGCTCGCAAACAGCCCTGTGAGTTCTCTTTTTCCATCTGTAAAAACAACTTGAAATCTGCAGCTCCGAGGTGTGAGAAGGGCAAGAAGCAGGGAGGGGGTGGCACAGCCCCTGTGCTCCAGTCGGGCTCTGCCATTCACAGTATCACAGTATCACAAGGTTGGAAAGGACCTCTGAGATCATCAAGTCCAACCTATAACCCAACACTAACACCAACACGAACACTAACACCAACCATCATCTAAACCATGGCACTCAGTGCCTCATCCAATCTCCCCTTAAACACCTCCAGGGTCGGCGACTCCACCCCCTCCCTGGGCAGCGCATTCCAATGGCCAATCACCCTTTCAGTGAAGAACTTTTTCCTAACATCAAGCCTAAACCTCCCCTGACGAAGCTTGTGTCCATGCCCTCTGGTTCTATCGCTGGTCACCTGAGAGAAGAGACCAACCCCTGCCCGACTACAACCTCCTTTTAGGTAGTTGTAGAGAGCAATGAGGTCTCCCCTGAGCCTCCTCTTCTTCAGACTAAACAGCCCCAACTCCCTCAGTCGCTCCTCACAGGGCTTGTGCTCCAGCCCCTTCACCATCTTCGTTGCCCTCCTCTGAACACATTCCAGTATCCTGACATCTTTCCCAAACTGGGGGGCCCAGAACCATACACAATATTCAAGATGAGGCCTGACCAGTGCCGAGTACAGGGGTCCTGTGTGTTTGAAGGAGCTCTGGAGGACACAGTACCAGGAACAGGGGAGACACAACAGGGAGCACAGCCAGAGCATCACTGCCTGCCCACGGCCGCCCAACACTCCCCTCTGCCCAGGCAAGGACCCAGCAGGGCAGGACCCGCCGAGCATCTTCTCACAGCCAGCATCCAGGCTATTACAGGCACATGGGGAAAGGGGGACCAAAAGCAGAAACACGTACAGGAGTCAGGACACTGGGATAAAGTGGGATCAGGGCACATCCAGCTCCCACTTAGATCCATCTCACTGCATGTACAAGTCTTAGAAAAGACAAAACCTTGACGTATCTGTAAATCCAGGGTCTGGAACAAGAACGCTGCCCTTGAAGATGCCTCCCTGTTCATTGATTTTATCTTAGGGTGCAGCACGTATTTCTCTGCCTGTGGGTATTTCTTTTGCAGCTCTACAAAGTGTTATGCCAAAGACACTTTCACTTGATTTCTCTCTCTCTAGTGTCTGGAAACAACTCCTGTAGAAAGAAAGAAGTCTAGCTTAATACTACGTGCTTTAAAAACAACCCTCTCTATGAAGGGAGGGGGGAGCTTAGAAAGAGCCTATTCTCAGAAACTGCTGACTTCTGCAGCGCAAGCTCATGTGCTCATCAGTAAAAGTAAATAAATGGATCATTTCTATCTATATCAAATCTACTTCAATACAGAGGACAGTAGCAGCAGCAGCTGAGTTCTGGCAATTCAACCCTAAAACATAGAAGGGCAAAGCAGAGCTAAATTCTGCTATGAAATGCAATTTAATTTTGCATAAATTGAGTTTTGCAGCACAGTTCTGCCCAGAGCGAGTGGCAGCGCGATGAGAGGAGACAATTGCATCTCTGTGGGAGCAGCAGCAGCTGGTGGGACCCTGGGAGCCACGGACAAGCTGTTCCAGACCCAGCATCCCTGCTCACCCTGGCCCACAGAGGGTTTGCTCACCGTCAACCAGAACATCAACAGCCTCTTTTACCAACAGCACCAACGTCCCCGAGGAGGATACATCTTCCTTTACAGGGCCAAAAGTCCCCAGTGAAGGCTTTGGCCTGGGGTTTGCTGGGCTGTGCAGACTCACACAGATCCCCCCTCCTCGCGCTCTGCCTGGGGGATGTAGGGACCCCTCCTGCCAGCATGAGCCCTGCAGCCTGCAGTGGCCCCAAGATCTGCTCCCTCATAGCACCACTGGTTTAAGCTGACCTGACAGCCTGAGATATTTCACCATCTTGCGAGGGACTTCCTCCCATTCCCCCAACCACCTCTCCAAGCTCAAATCAACCGTTTCTGCTGCCTTCCTCTCGCTGCGCTTGCACCTGATCCAATTTCCCCGTAGCTCCCTGCATCATCTGCTTGCTGACTTCTCCACTGGCAGCACCACATTGCAGCAGGTCTGCCTTTCCTCCCTTGCTCTCCCTCCTCTGTGCCCTCTTCTGCAGCCAAAGGCCAGGGACCACCGTGCTGGGGAGATGTGGCCACACTGAGCGCCGGCAGAGATGCAAATGGGCGATGAGGAAAGGAGCTGTAACGGCAGCCTGAATGGCTGGGGCTTCTCTTAATTTTCAATACATTCTGTTTCAGAAGCCTGTTGGTTGGATTTGAATCATTTCAGTGCATATTGTGTTGAATTTTTTGTACGCTGGCAGTTTCTTAATTAAATTGCCATGAAACATGCAGTCCTATGATTACACCGACTTTATTATCTCTATTGGCTTCACAAGTAATCGCATCAAAACAGACCAAGTTATTTTGGCCAGCCCCAGCTCTCTAAGCCTCACGCAGAGTGCCAGCTACGTTCTCCTCCCGAAACTCCCTGCTCTGGTCCCTCTCCAGGTCCTGTTCTGTGCAGGGGTCGTGCCAAGACAGGAGGGCTCCGCTCCCCGCAGTCAGTCCCCAGTCCTGCTGTGTCCGGCTCCATGCTCAGCGCCCTCCTAGAATCTTCCTCCACTTCCCAGACCCAGGAAGGACCAGCAGTGGTGAAGCCAAGTGCACGGCCAGCTCTTTCCAAGCACTTGCTTGCAAATTACTGGGCCTGATGACTTAAAAAAAAACCCCAACATTCTAGATTTCATAATCCCTGCCTTGCAAACTTCCAAATTTCTGCTGGAATGGAACCAATTTATTCCCCACACGGTGATATAACAACATCCTCTGCTTTCTTTTAAATAGAGGACAGAGGTATTTTCAGCAAATGCCTTCCCTTTTCCGCCTCCTCAGCCCACAGACCAGCAAACACCATTGTCAAGAGCCCCGGGGTTCGCTGCAGAGACAAACTCCCATCTGTTATTCCAGACGCTGCTGGGTGCCAATGTCCTTTTCTCCCTTTGTAATTTTTGCAAAGCCTCATTTATAATTTACAGTCATTTCTATACACTTCCTCTCATTCCTCCGTGAGTTAATTTTTTAAAGAGCTTCTGCTCATCCTTGTGACTCCCTGGGCACACAGATCCATGTCCCTAATTCCCAGTTGCTCTCAGCTGAACTTTTGCCCCCATGAAATTGCCTTCTTCAAAGCAACAGGTAGGCATCCCACTGGTTTGTGCATCGACTTGCTTACACACACAAGCAGTTCTATTCAGTCATCTATTCAGCCAAGTAGCCATGCCCTCATTTAATATTCTCTAAACCCCTGATCATCTCTCCCTGCTCGCCAGGCTGACCCTGAGCACGGATCCCCTCGCAAGGGCCACTGACAGCCTCACCAGAGGGTGCCCAGGCGCCAGTCACAGGCCCCAGCAGCTTCTTCCAAATCTTGATCACTGCAATTCTGAAAATGCAAACCCAAGAGTCAGGAATCTCCAAGTGAAACTAAGAGCAACTCCCTACTGCACCCCAAGGCAGCAGGGCATACAAATTGCTGCTGCTCTGCAGTCTCATAGGGTCAAAGTGTCCAGCCTAAGCCCGACAGCTTTAATCCCAACCAACACTACTGTTGCTTCAGTCACCTTCATAAGAGAAAGACATGCTAGATCCTCCTTCCCCATGTGAGCTCAGAGCCCCCATGGTTGTACTAAACACATTTCCTCCAGAAGGCCTCCAAAACACCCTTCCCCATCTTCCTGTCTTGAAATATTAAAGCTGCAAAGAACTGGAGAGGGCTCAGGCCACCAGCACAAGAGTCCCTGGAGAAAAGGGTTCCTAAACTGCACTTGTTCAAGGGAAAAAACACTCCCTTCATGCTTTCCCCTCAGTGCAGCTCCACCACACAGGCAGACTGGGCGAGTGGCATCAGTGCCCTGTGTGGGTTGGTGCAAGGTATTACCCAGAGGCACGAGTACCACCCTGGGGGACCCAGCCCTGCCCTCTCACAGCTGCTGCTCCAGATGGATCCAGGCTTGGCTATGCAGCTCCCTGTGGAACAGGCACCTGCAGACTTCCAGAAGAGCCAGGCATGAATTTTCTGTCTCGGAAATCACTGTTTCAGCTATGTGCTCTTTAACTCTACCACTTCCTATATCGATTTTAACTGCAGTCAAAGTATCTCTTGTCCAACACACTGCAGCATACCCTGCAGAGAGGAAAATAACTCTCTTTACAGCCTGCTGCCAGAGCAGCGTGGCACTGGCAGCAGGGCTCAGCACCCAGCCCACAGCCTGCCCCGTGGCCCTGCCCCCAGTGGCATCGCCCGTTGGCTTCTCTTCCCCCCAGAACACACTGAATGTCCCTTCCCACTCCACCTCCTCCCATTTCTCCTGCAGATGAACCTGGACTAATCCATCAGGAATTCATTTTCTGTTGAAGTTTAGGGATTGTTTTCCAGGCAGAGCTCCTCCATGTGCACGTGCCAAGGCAAAGGGGACGTGGAGGATGGAGGGAGCAGGGTGAGAGCCTCTAAAATGTGCTTCGCTCAGCAAGATATGCCCTTGCTGTTTGCCCGCAGCCAACTGGTGTCAAGTGGCTGCAGCTCAGGTTTCCCAGCTCAGGCCACTCTGCCTTTGGGAACCGATGCTTGAGGTATGGATGAACTTCACTGCCGGCACAGAACAGCCGTTCTGTTGTCAAGTGGGAAACAGAAGAGAGAACACAAACAGAGTGCCTGCCCTGCACACGAGTCACCCAGCAGTGGCTCTGCAGAGCAGCACACACTGGCAGTGCTGCCGCAGCTCCCATTCCATCTTTACATGCCTGAAACAACTCAGTTCTAAAGTGCGTCGGTGCCAGTCACTGCCGAGAGGTGCTGAGCCCCGGCGCAGAGCAGGGGCTGCTCTGTCACAACACATGACAGTAACTGAAGATTCTGCTTTCAAACATCTGGAACCCAAACGCGAACATGGGTTGTGAGTTTAAAATATTAAAGAAAAGCAAGAGTGGATACCTGGAATCAGCAGGTGCCCCCTGCGCATTGGGAGCAGGAGGGGCTGCCATGGGAATGCAAGAGCTGCAGGGCTGGACAGGGGTGGACTCCTCCTGGGGAAGGCTTGGGTAACAGAGCAACATTTCATTGCTTTTATTCCACCTGGGTTTTCTGTGACATCCCCTGTGCCTCTCAATCACCGCCGACCTCAGGTCTCATCCCTGGTGGGTTTTCCCACTGCTCTATTTTCAGCCAGAAGCAGACCCTGCACAGAGGCATCTCGAAAGGGAGATGGCACAGGAGGTCTTTATCTGCTCTGCTGCTGCTATTTAACAATAGGTGTTGACACTGGGAGTACATTAAAAATAATGCTCAGCCATTAATGTTGACAATAGCATGGTAACAGTCTTGTAAAGCACTGTTTAATCTGCACTGGTCTCCCGAACACACTGTGGCCCAGCAGTGAACGCTGCCCTGGTGACTCTGCACTCGCTGAGTGCAGAAAAGGGAAGAGGCAGCACAAGCACCTCACCATAAAACACTGACATCTGCGTGTGTCTCACACACAACGTGTGGCCACGCTTAACAACACGGTTTAACTGCTGCTGTTAGACAGCACCACATGAGCTGGAGACCAATCTGCAGCTCTACATGTGCACATATAAAGAACACCACCACCTTCATCATTTGCAACCAAACCTCAAAAAAGCTTTTTTTTAGCCTGATTTTATTTTTTTAAATCTCTCCGATCCATGGTTCTCCTACCAAACACCAGCAGAGTAACAGTGACATTTGAGCAGCCACTGGAAGCTGTGCAGCATCCGTATGCCACGGCAGAGCACGATCTCAACGCTGTGGGGAAGGCTGTAGAAACAACAGGTAGGGTTTCCTCTCCACATCCATCCTCATGTGAGTACAGGTTACTCTCAACAAAGCAAGTAAACACTTGGCAGGTAAATAGCAGCAGGGGCAGGTCGTAGGAGAGATGCAAACGTCAGCATCCCCTTCCACAGCACACACCATCAGCAGACTCCCTGACACACGAGAGCCCTGCATGGGCTTCATTTCCAGCTGAAGCACGTCCTTTCCGCTCCTCCATCCTGGAAATGCCTGCAGGACCTTCTGCCAGTGGGGAGCTGGCACCAGGCACAGAAAATTCCAGCTTCTTGTGTTCTAGTGCAGCATTTATTTTGTTAAATAGAGTATGTGCTCTTCCACTGCATTAATATTTCAGACACAGGATTGCCTTTCTAAGCACACACATCTTGATCCTTAAGGCACTAATGTGCCAATAGTAAACAATGTTTATTATTCCTTCAGACAAGCCATCATTTTATGCAGTTTCCCAGCAAAGGACGGAACTGGAAGCAGATTAACCTGAGCACCACTCCAGCCCAGCGCAGACAAGGAGTATTGATGAGGCTGTCGATACCACTCCCCCGCTTCCCTCCAGAGACAGGGTGAGAAATTCCAGAGAGCACTTGGCTCCAGAGAGGAGCCAAAGGCCACGGCACTTTATTTGTTCTCCCCAGTTTCCTCTGCATTTGAATTTTAATACACTTTGCCTCTGCCCTCCCCAAGCTGCTCAGCTCCACCGCAAGCATTTAAGCATCGTTCCTTCATCCCACAAGGTAAGCCAACGTTTGCAGACACCTTCCGGGCGTCTCTTCCTACAGACCCCGAGCATTTCTTCATTTGAAATGACAAAGCAAAGCACCACCTGAACACCAGAAGCAATAAAGATTACAATGGAGAAAAATGTTACAGCAGCTTAAGGAGCAAATGTGGTGATGAATATGCAGCTCAGGGTGGAATCTGAGAGCAACTTTGCATATGTGGTAATTTTCTTGTAGGATTTTCAAGAAGAAACTTAAAAATAAATGGTGACATCTTCCTAATGGCTGTGAACACTTCTGTGCAGAGATGAGGACTCAAAGTTAACTAGGAAACCTCAGCTTTTTAAATTTATAGAGCAGCTCACCAAAGAGATTGATGCAACCTCTCTCAAAGACTGAGTTGGAAGGAAGTGTTAAACTTTGGGTGATCTAGAGAGCATCCAGCAGCAAAGAGGCTTCCCCCTCCAGAGGAAGGTGAGATGCAGAAATACAGAAAAGGTAAAACTCATCCCTGGGGCACAGACTTTCAATTGCATTGTAGCAAGCGCAGTAGATTTTATTTTTCTTCTGCTCCCTTTATCAAGCCCTGTAGCATCATCGCCTTCCCAAATACCCGGTGCCCTCTGACCCTCTCTGATTACTCGCACTCCATCCCACTGCAGGGGGCAGTGGCCGTTGCAAATGGTGAAGTCACACAGTATCACAGTATCATAAGGTTGGAAAGGACCTCTGAGATCGTCAAGTCCAACCTATAACCCAACACTAACACCAACTCTAACACCAACCATCATCTAAACCATGGCACTCAGTGCCTCATCCAGTCTCCCCTTAAACACCTCCAGGGTCGGCGACTCCACCACCTCCCTGGACAACACATTCCAAGGAGCCTGATGCAAGAGGGAGCTGCTGTAGCATGAACCGTGTGCTCTGAATCCCAGTCTTTTGAGAGGCTCTCCCGGCTTCTCCAAGTGGGCTCCACGTGAAGGTGCAGGTGCTGGGCAGCTGCCTTCTGGTTTGCCCACCCACAAATGGGTGAGTGGATATCTGTGGCATCCCCCTGCCTGCTCCAGGATTTCTCATCCCACCAGTCACTGCGCTTGGCCTTCGCTTCTCCTGTGGGGGAAAGTAAGAGCCAATGCACAAGGAACACTTGGCATTTCAAGGAGAAACTTAAAAATAAATGGCTACCTATTCCTAATGGCTATGAGCACTTCTGTATAGAGATATATCGATATGGCAGCACAGCAAGCTGTCACCTAGCAGGGATTTCATCAGGCATTCGTAGTAGGAGCTTTATTCCAGTAGCAGCAATGGAAGGGAGTTCTTTCATACTTCATGAGACAAATGAAGATAATAATTCGCTTTAAGAATTAAAACATCCAAACACACAATCTTTGGGGCATCGGCAACATCTGCCACATCTCTCTCCACTGCATGGAAGCCAACTCATATCCTTAAAGCAGCCTCCCATGGCACTCAGCAGTACAGGAAGCAGAGAGAGCTCATTAAGGTGTCTTCCCATTTGGGCACCTGCAACTTGATTACAAGCTCGACACCCCCAGGTCAGCTACTCGGATCAGCTCTGCCCTGAAGTGAATCCTAGACAGGAGAGCAGGACTACAGGGATGGAAAGGAATTCAAAGGCACAGCAGCCACATCAGACAAAACCAGAGCTGCACAAAGCACATGAAACAAGGGCAGGATTTTGCTGTGTGTCAAGCTGGAAGAAAAAATACGCTGCAGACACTCTGATTCTTTTGTCATTTTCCACTACACTTGCCCTTGGAAATAATATCCCTTAATATTGTGCGACTGACATCAAATTATTTTTTATTCCTGGCAAAGCAGCACAGAGGAAGAGAAGAGTTATTGGTTGATGATTTGGAGAAGGAGAGGAGACAGAGACTGGAACCAAGCATTCTTGTTTGGCAAGACAAAAACATTCCCTTTCATAGGCTGTTTTCCTCGATTTTCTTACAGAGAAATGTCTGATTTTGGATGCACAAAGGAGCCAAGATTCCAGTGCCTGGCACAGAGGCTGCAGATCTTATTCTGCTGCGCTAGGGAGGCAGCAGATAAATTCGCTTTTGCTCTGAGTTCTGGCTCAGGAGGAGAAAGGGCATTGTTCACCAAACCAAACCACACGACAGAGGAAGACGCACTCCCAGCACCAGCCCGGAGCCAGAGACTGCTGGTTTCCAGTAGGGTCTTTGCAGGAACCTTTCCCATCTCCAAGTGAGAAGCTGAGGACTTTCAGGCACTGCTCAGCCTGCTCTGCACCCCTCTTTGCTCCACAGTGCAGCCAGAGCCCCAGAGCCCCATCACCGAGGTCCACTGGCACCCGGGGGGCCCCTCCATCAGCTGCCTCTTCCGTTGGAAAAAACAAAGGGAATAAACTTTCCAGAGCACGAGGGGATCCAGGCTGCCCAAGGGGTCTCCTCACACTGCTCCTCAGCACCAACAACCACACTGAGCTGAGGGGGAACGCCGAACTACTTTGATGCATCACACCAGCACAGAATTTCTATTTGGCAGTGTTTCACTTTCCCCCATAAAGTGCAAATCAATTCAAAATGAAAGCTTTGCTCTGCACAAACAATTCATTTACCTTGGGTTTTCATCCTGCACTTTGATAGCAACAATATTTTTCCTCAATAAAAAAATCTGAAACAAAGCAACTTTAGAAGATTAAATGAAAACTTATTTGCAGAAAATTTAGTCTTCAGAAGTTGGCATTTTCCCTATGAAAAGAATCGGTGTTGACTAAAAGAAAAAAACGACGTGAAAACTGTGACCGGCTGCTTTTCAGTGAGGAGGAACCAGGGAATTTTACATGCCTTTATGAACTAATTGGCTCGCAGCAAGGGCTGGCAGCCTCGGGCAGGATGGAGCTCAGGTACACCCACCACCACGGTTTGGTACATGAACAGCTGTGTTGTGAATCCTGATGTTATAAAAGTGAATATTCTGACGCAGACCTGACCTCCTCACCTGGTCAGGGAAGAGCAGCTCCTCACGAGGGGTTCCTGCTCTGTCCGCGGGGCGGGTGCTCAGACTGAGCTCCTCGCCAAACAGCAGCAGAGCAAGAATTGTTTCCAGAGATCATTCTCCGATGACTTTCCATGATTCAAGTACATGAGGAAATCTCACACTGCTTGTCTGATGTCTGACTAGAAAAAGTAGACAAGTTCACCCAGCGAGTGACTCACTGCCAGTGCTTTGCTCAGATCTCTCCAGGCCCATCCAGCCCGCGTCGGGAAGGCGCCGGCAGCGCTGCAGAGAGATTTTCCCTTCACATCTGCAGTCAAAGCACATGGACTCAGGAACCTCCCCCGCCAGGATCGATGCTGCAGCAAGCTGCTGACAGTCTGAAGGCTTCACACATCAGGCACACGGAGCACAGTACCCAGGGCTCAGCACCCAGGGCACCCATGCCCGCTGGCACTCTCCCTCCCCCTGCTTGGTGTGAGGCAGCTCAAGCAAGGCTGGGCAGTGACATTGTTGTGCCAAACATCTCCAGCGTCTGCTGGGATCCCACAGGGGGTGACAAATGAGCACAACACCTCGCACTAGAAATACACAACAGAAAACCACGCTGTTCTCCACATTTCAGAAACATCTGCTATGAATTAACAATTCGGCTCATACCTACTATTACAGGCACAGAAGAAAAGAGGTCGGCTGAGCACCCCACTACTCACCAGTCGCTACTCCTGTTTCTCCAGCAATGGCTCTGCCTCCTGGAGATCAAATTTGGCATCTGCATCGCCTGTTATCAGGATCTGGAAGGTGTCCCTAAAACTTCAGCCTTAGGCTGCACAAGGTTTGCCAGGGATTGCTGCTGCGCACCGAGGGCAGCCAGAGGAGCGTTTGCAGGAGATGTCTTAAGCAATTCACCAGAACAGACATGTAAAGTGCCTTGCAAGTAAAGGTGCATTGTTGTTTGCATTGCTAATAATGCAGCACAGCATCCTTGGATACTGCACATGGATTAAGCTGCTGGTGTGCCTCCCCTGGCCACACTGAGACAAACATCTCCGCTACACACCCCATGCTAAACACTCAAACCAGACTAAAAGTTTGGGGAAAATTCATCTTCAAGGCCTCTGATTTTCTTGAAGCACTGCAGACACAGATATTCCTGGTTTACTGAAAAGCTGGGAGTTGGTGCCAAGACACGGACAGGCAGCGCACCTTTCCTTTCTTGAAGGATTTCACAGCAGCGTATCCCTCAGTAACTTCCTTTGTTTTGAAGATATGCAGTGCTGTTAATTGCTGCTCTAACATGTCTCTAATAACATATCCTTTCTAATTGTTTATTGCTTGCCTACCTCTTAAGTGCTTAAATACATTCACAAATACTAATCTATTCTCTGCGCAATCAATGATTCTTACTCAGCAAAGCGTAGAGCAGCACATTTAATACAAAAACTCGACTCTGTTTTGCTGATCTCTTCATTGTCCTCCATGCTAACTACTTTCTCTGAAAATGAGCTTTCAGTCCTGCTCACATTGCAGCCTGACTTTGCAAAATTAGAAGGAAACCCAGACACGCAGCAGGCAAAGTTGCAGTGACTTCGTTTACAGAGTAAGAGGCCAGAGGCCACCAGTAAAACCAGGCTTTGAACCTTAGGTTTTCAGAGAAGAATTTTAACTGCTGGTGTGGCTCCTTGCTGGGCAGGGCAGCAGCTGATGCCACCCTGTGAGACAGGCAGGAGTTACCAACCACAGAGCAGAGGGACCAGAGAGCATCCTACCTCGTAATGGGCCACGCGCTGGGATTCCGATATCAGCTGAGCGCTGCACACTTTGCAGTAACTTTCAGTGAACAATTCCTGGTCAATGTCAGACGATTTCATCTGTTCAAGACAGAGGAGAGACAAGAGCAGAATCAGTTACACAAGGCAGGCAGAATGGGGCACATGCATTGAGGGCCCCTCCAGAGACAAGAGGCAAAGCAACGCTTGAGCGGAGCAGTTCTTGTTGCCACAAGGGAATGAAACCAACTTTATGTGGGTGCAGATGCAAAACACGTAGGGACCTCTCCACATACCCAACATCTCCAGTTCAGAGTGCATGGGTTATCCAAAACCAGCCTGTGCTGGGCGTTCACCCCTTGCCCTGCATCATCTCCCGTGCGCTGCTGGCACCTCCCATCTCCTCTGGCTCCACGTTCTGGGGTTTGGGCAGTCAGACACCCAGGGAGCACCCGACCCTCTGATCACCCTCGGCCACAGTCACAGCACAGACTTCTGTGCTGATCTGCAGTTGTATTTCACACATGAGCTACAGCTGTAAGTGGCTGTGCTTGCTATTACCCTTCATATCCAGAAACACCCCGCACACACCCAGCTACAGCATCGGAACACACTTAACCATTCGTTATACAACATGGAAGAGCTCATAAAGAGTCTTCCATAAAACACAGACCCCTTTACAACCTGCAGGAAGGGGTTTTTGAGCTGCAAAGGTGCTCTGCTATATTTCTCAATTTAGACATGGAAGGAAATTGCCCAGGTGATTTACAGGGCTGTTCACGAGCAGCTGTTTAAATGTTTGTGTGTTCCCCACAACTTCTAGCGAGGTCGCCCGCACTTACAAAACCGGCTTGCTGAGTGATCTGGTTCACACGAATACTTTATTTCATTTCACACCTTCCTTGTTATGCAAGCAACCGCCTGTATCCTACTCTGAACCGATAACCAAGATGCATATCGGGAAGGCTAAGGCTTATGAAAGACTGAAACACCAGCAGGAGCTTCACAGACAGGATATTTAAAAACAAAAAAATCCAGTGCAATTCAAGGGTGACAGAGAGGCTGATACCTTCTAATTAATGCCAAGATAAAGTCTATTAATTCAAAATAATAACAAGCCTGGGCCTAATGAAGACTGACAATACAGTTTTCATAGAGTTTATTCCACTGATTGGGTGGAAAAACAACATGGAAATGAACAAGTTATGAGATCTCATTAGCAGAAGAACAATCAGGTGGAGAAGTCAGCATGGCTGGGCTGCACAGAGGAGCTCAGGGCTGGGAACATCCCAGACCCCCTGGATGCTGTCCCAGGCTGATGGTGCCCCTTCCCTCGCGATTTCTGCATGTGCCCCCCTGCAGTGAGAGCTGCTGAGCTGGAGGTGGTGGCACTGAACCCCAGACGTGTTGCAGTCTCACACACATCGAGATCCCGACACGTTTTATAAAAACAAGCAGCTGAGTCGACACCAGAGGCTCCCAGTCTGCAGAGACCAGCTTTTCCCAGCTCCAGGAGAAGGTTTATTCGAGTGTTCATGGTCTATCAGACAAAACGGACAAATCTTAGAGCCTCTCTACTGCTGCCCTTGCTCTCTGATGCTGCAAAGACATTTGCTTGTTTTCCCTTGCTATCTCCTAGGTTTAATCTTCATTTGCTTTGTCTAGAGAAACGCTGCATTGAGGAGCCTTCAAAGACACCAAAAGACCCTTTCAGGAGTACAAGAAGTATTGCAAAATTGCATCAAAGGCAAAATAAAGTGGGGGAAAAAAATTTTGCTTAAATACAACAGATTGACACAAGGCAAATCAAAGAATCTCATTAAACCTCAACCCAGCAACCACGAGAGAGGCAGGCAATATCGCCTTCATTTGCATGCAGTTTGCACTGCCACAGTAGAAACTCTCATTGCAAAAATCAGAGTAAATCAAAAGCTGCTCAGTATTAGCTTAGCCCTTCATTCTCTGATAACAGATCCCAAGTCTATCCTGCCTCTAACATAAGTGCATATGAATTGAGTTGTCTGTTCCCCCCTTTATAGCAGCAGGGGTTGAATAGACTTATCGAGGAACGGGATTTAAAGTCTTTTCTTGAAGCAGTAACTTCTGATACAGGTATAGGATTAGTTAGCCTCAATAGTGCCTGTTTGGGTTTATGTGCTGCTGTTACTACACAAGGATGTAACGCATCGCAACCAGTGAACACAGTCATTATGTTGACAATGTGAGTGTTCTGATTCATGTGTAACTATTCAAGTTACCTAATAAAGACTCTCCGGAATGGCAGACCCTCAAGCAACGCACCACAAGTACAGTGACAAATGACACGGGGCAGGAGCATCCCCAGGTGCCATCCCTGCAGGGAAACTGCGTTCCGGTGGGTCCCACCCTGTGGTACAAGGCCATGGAAAGCAGGGTTTGCTGAACAGTGACTCCGGCCGCAGCCCAGCTCTGCCATCAACCCTCGGTCGGGTCCCCCGGCAGATCCGGGCCAGCGCTGGTACCTGGCGATGTCTCTGCTCTGGCTCAGGTGCACCAGCAGCACCCACAGAAATGCCAGCACCCGTAGGGTTCCTCCAAGGGTGGCTCAGCCCCTCGCTCACTTTGGCGCAGGCCCTTTTTAACTACGATTGCCTTCTCCAACCACTGCCCATGGTCTGACCCAATCCACGGCTTTCACAGGAACCAGTGCCCCTTCCCTGACACACACGGAAAATCCCACAGCTGTGACTTGGGGCTTCACTCCTGTCCTCCTGCCCCACTCCCAGAACCAGGTGCACCCTCCCCATTGGCAGGACTGTGCTGTTCTGCCTGGCCATCCCTCCAGCACCTCAGCAAGGAGCAGCACCGGGTTACCCTCACTCCACTTTCCGCAGCGGGACAGTCGGCATCGGGCTCTTGAACCCCTGGCAGAGGGATGGGGCGATGCTTCTCCCTCCAGTGCTGTTCAGATTCCAGGACTCTCTGTTTGGCTTCAAGCGCTGAACACACAAGTGAGCAGTGATTGCTGCAGAAGATCACAGTCCCCGAGAGCTCTCTGTGCCCCTGGGAAGCACAGCAATCCCAGGATGGCTCAAGCCTGCAAGGAGGCAGAGTCCCTTTGCCAAGGAGCAGAAACACAACAACTGTGTGTTCTCCTCACACTTTGGATCCTGGCAGAGGGTTCTACTGTTGGTTTTGCAGGTATTGCTTTTTAATAGTGATGGAAAGGGCAGCGAGGCAGAGGACCGAGGGATGGGGATTAGGAGAACAGAAGAACAAATGGAAGCAAAGCCTCCTTCGTGCTCGGCATGAATATATTAGGCTAAACTGTACAGAGAATTCAAGCATATGTAAGCTTGCCTACTTGAAATAATTAGAAAGCTCTGGTAGCAATAACTGCTGTGGGCAAAATTTATCATGAAGGCTTTGACAAAAACAATAGTTTCACCTTAGCAAGGAAGATTTCCACACAAGCAATTCTCTACCAGCACCCATTTACACAAATCACCCCTGCAGAGCTGCCACTAAAACCTGAGAACAAGTTTAAACCGGAGTACCAGCAACTGACTTGAGAAAACAGACTTGTACCTGTCCCACACAAACACAACAGATGAGGAAATTTTCTTCCCTTTCTCAGCAGCCTTCAAATCATCTCCCTGCTGTTGAGAGCCCCTTCCCAAGGAACTGACACTTTAAGCTCAGCTGATGCAGCCTGCTGGCTCTGAACAAAGCTTTTACACTTGGGACCTGTAACCTGGCTCCTTTGCTTCCCTAATGTATTTTTTTCCTGTGGTCTTTTAAATTTTCTGTTCTAGGATAACACATTGGAGCTATGCATCGAAGGGATGTCAAGGCAATGCGCAGGAAAACGATGGCATGACTGTGCACGTCTCCACGCTGCGTTCTGTAGGACAGGCTCTCCCTGCCATTGGGTGCCCTGGGCTGGGCTGGTGTGCAGACCACAGGAAATGTCCAGGGCTGATATTTCCCTGGGAATCTGTGCAGAGACCCTGTTTCAATGCACAAACCAAACAAGGGCCTGTCTGCTTCCTGCAAAGGGACTGGTGCAGAGATGCTGTAGCCGCGGTGAGGCAGCCGCAGGGGGCTGGCTGGTGGCATCTGTGCCTGACTGCAAGGGCTCCTCTGCAGCAAGAAGCAGCTCCAGACACAAAGCATCCTGTTTCCCCCCCTTTCATCTTGTCTCAGATACCCCCTGCATCATCATTTTGTGGGTCAGTCCTAGCAGTGATTTATTAGGTTCTTCCACCTGCAAGTATCATAAAGGGAGCTCATAAGCAATTAATATTTATATATTTCTAATGACTTAATTCCACTCTGCTTCTCCCTGTCCACAAGTGTCTGACAGCTCCAAGGACTGACTCGTCTTGGGCTGATCCTCACTACACAGCAGAGTGAAAAGGGGGCTTCCCCCGTTCCCCCCCAGCCTGTCTGTGGCTGCAAGGCACCACGTGCCTCCAGCGTGCTCAAGGGGAGCCACAGACGCTGAGCAAGGAAGGATGCACTCAGAGGCTTTTCTTGCTGAGAGTTGAAGAATTAATGTGCAATTTGTAGCCTCACCAGCTGGACTCAAACCGTTCCGCTGAGCAGACACGCTTGGTCTGCACACCAAGGTCTGAATTTCTACAGCTCTGGGTCTCCTCCTGCTCAGGTGGGGACGTGAACAGCGGGGCCTCCACCACCAACACTGATCACTCGCCTTTCAGTGGGGTTTATGATTGCCCCTCGAGTGTTGATGTCCCCCTCCTCACTCCAGACCAGCAACCTCTGCACACGTCAGCTCAGCATCTCCAGGAACGGCAAAGTGTGTCCTAAGAGACTTCATTTTAAATACCTTGTGCCATATGGCTACGATTTTCCTCAGCAGTTTCAGTGACTATAACGGCTTAACGAAAATCGATTCGATGGGGCTGACTCCAGTTTTTGGCAACTGCTAGAAAGATGCTAACTAAGTTGCATTAAATTTTAGAGGACAGCAATCCACATATTGACATTAGAGACATATTCAAAGTCAAATGCCTTTTTAAGGACATGCTTTGCACCACCAGACATGGACACGTGCTGAACGTGTACCTGTCATGAGGGAGAGTGATGGAAGTGTCCCTGCAATAAATGCTTTTGCAATCCAGACCAGCCAGGACAGTGAGACTGCTACGGGTCCAGAGCTCCAGCCGGATGGGTGCGAGCTGCAACAGCTCCTTGCCCTTGGGATCCTCGCTCACAAGGCAGGAGCTAAAGCAGAATCTGCAGGCACTGCTAGCAAACACTTCCCATCATGTTCCTGATAAATACTGTTGTAATCTCCTTTCTGGCAATCTCCCTCAGCAAGCAGCTTCTATTTCTATTGCTCTACACCCTCTGTTATCAAGTTCATTGCTCCCTTTTTTTGAAAAATGAACTCAGTGAATAGGAAAAGTTGTTCTTTTAATAACAGGAAATTCACGACTGGAGCAGAAGCTCCAGAGAACCAGACAAACATGAACAAGACAGAGCTTGTCTACTTCCAAGTTTTGCCTTTTCTGTCACCTCACAGGCCACCCCTGGTTATCTTTCACCGCCAATTATTTCTGTATTTTGACAACAATAAGCAGAAAACCATGAAAACGCTGAGAAACTGCAGATGACTTCATGTCATTTCAGGGTAGGGAGCCTGAAGATGCAGCCCCACCCTGTGCCAGCCTGTTCTCAGCAGCAGACGGCTGGCGGCTCTTCCAAACGCTCCTCCTGCACGGCTTGGAGGCGCCCGTGCCAGCAGATCCCGCGGCACCTCCAGCACCCACCCAGGAGGGGCCGTGTTAAGCAGAGACAGCAAACGACGGATCCAAATCTGAGATCAGAGCCAAGTCCCTGGGTTGTCTCAACTTTACAGCAGATGCCTCGGGTACAAGGACAAGAGTTACAGCAGGCACTGCAGAAGCTGCTGATGTGACCGCAGATGCATGCACTCAGCTCCTTCCTCGCCCAGCCGAGGTCCTGCAGACCCAGAGGACTCGGAGCAGAAGGTGGCAATGACCTGTGCGACACATCCCAAGGCCAGTGGGCAGGTGAGCCCATCACTCTGCACCAGGCACTCCGCTGAGGGCACCAGTGTCTGCAGGAAGGAGACTGCTTCCCACCATCCCTGCTGGCCATGCCTCCCATTGGTTGCTTCCAGCTACGTTTCTGCCTCTCTGATTGAACTTTTCTTTTTAATTTTTTAAAATCACTGTTTCTCAGTGCCAGGTTTCCCCCCCAGCTCCCACAAACTCTACTACTGGAATTAGCAGAACATCCCCCGAGCTGCCCTCTATTCAGGGATGCTCCCCCAGGACAGCTCGGACACTTCCCTGCCTGCAATGACACTGGGGCACATTCACTCCTGCATGCACACAGACCCTGAGCAGCCACATCGAGATATCAGACACAAGGAGACTGCCCTGGCACCATCATTGAACCACCAGCTGTCCAAAACCTTGGGGCACACCGGAGCCTCGCTTTGGCTGATGCCGGGCACAGGGCAGATGCCAGCGAGCTTCGACCTGCGCCAGGGCTGCCCTGTGTGGGGATGCCAACGTCTCGCCCTCAGCATGGACACCCAGGTGCTCTCCCCATCACCTGCTTGTTGTGATGCACCAGGAATTTCTGCACAGGCTCACTTTTGTTACTGTAGAGCCAAGGACATGGAGCACTCTAGGACAAAGCACTGAATTCACCAACTCAGTTTCTTCTAGTCAAGAGGAAAAAAAAACCAAACACGCGGTCCCTTATCCAATTTACTCTCAAGGGTCTTAATCACCTTCCCCAGAATTAACAGCTTCTGAAACCTCTGTATTAGAGCACTGGAGAAGAAGCAACTGAGCATGTGCATGAATGCCAAATGCAAACAACAAGCCAAAAATTAAATGTCCTGATTTTCATGTTATGAATTATTTGTGGCTTTTGCTGCTGTCACTCTCCCCTGGATTAACATCTCGTGTAACACTTTCTGTTTTCTTCTGTTGTTTAATTTGTCTTGCAATAAAAAGAAAAAATGTCTTTACTAATAATTAATGTGCTTTCAGCAACTCTGTCACCGCGCGTACAAGGAGGCATCTGAAGAAATGCAAAACACTGCCTTTTGAAGCGCCTCGCTTCCCAGCACCATTGGCACAACGGATGGTTGAGCCTGCTCCTCAAGGGCAAATCTCCTCCAGCTTTTATCACCTTGAGGAAGGAGGAAAGAACAGTACTCTGGGTGCTGGAGACCACGACGAGCTTCCAGTGGAGAGAGCAGTGCCAAGGGAAAGGGCAGGGACGGGGCAGTGCCTCCGAGCTCTGCGCTGCCAGCTGTCCCTGGGGAAGAGCAGGGGGCAGGACGGGATGATGGAACCCTGTGCAGCCCACCCTGAGCCTGCTGCAAGCAGCTGAACTTGCAGTCATGGGATGCGCAGCCTCCGCCTGTACCTGCCTCAGCGATGTGACAGAGCCCGGATATTCCTTGCGTCCCAGACATGATGGCTATGGTGTCCCTACCCACAAAGAGCTCACTAGGAGCTACATCTTCAGAGGGGGGCTGTGCTATTTTTAGTCTTTCCTGTTCTCCTGCCAAACCAAAGATGCTCCGTGTCCCTCCAGCTGTGCTGCACATCTGCCATCTCTGCCACACTTTGCCTTCCCTAGCAATTCTTGTCTGGTTTGGGGTTTATCAGCCATCTCCCTACTCCCTTCATTCCTGAAATCCTCTCCAGAGCCAATTTGCTTCACTTCTGCATTCAGCCTTTGATACATTTTGACACGCTTTATTGGAGCCTGGAAAATCAGAACAAGATTGTGTGTGGCATGAGCTGGGGAGCAGGAGAGATCCCGCACGTGTCTGCTGCATGTGTCAACACACAGAGCAGAGGCTGCGGGGAGCAACACAGAGGAGACTCCTTGCAGACGAGTCTCAACCCGAGCACCCCAAACACCCAACTTCACACAACTTCCCCCAGTGAAGCAGCCAAACAGTTCCTCTGCTGGGACCTTTCTGCCGTCTGCCAGGGCCAGGAAAGGGATGCTCAGAGAGCAACAGTGTCCTCTCAGCAGACAGATGTGATGTTTCCAACAGGATACTCACAGTTCCCACGCCATACTCATTCTCCTGTGGTGGAAGAGCACCTCCCTGCTCCACACAAGGGGGAGAAGTGCCCCACGGGACCACGAGAGGAGGCACAAGGGGAGAGGGACCGGTTGCAGGCTCCTCGGTGAGGGATTCAGCTGCAGGAATGGGATCTCACCAGGGATGTTTCACTGAATTCCCATGAGACTTGTGAGCCAAGGGAGCTGCCAGACGTCCCCCCCCCTTCACCAGCGTCACCCAGGTACCTTCCATAAAGAGCAGAACCAAGCAAGAAAAAACTGATGAGCGTGTGAGAAAGAGGTGATACCTTCCTGGCAGAAGCGCTGCAAGGCCACGGCTCAGGGTGTGCGCGGTGCTCTGCACCCCTACCCAGCCCCACGGCAGCAGCGGCACCGCCTGGCACAGAGCAAAGAACGGAGACACAGCCCTATGCGTGGCAGCAAAATCCAGCCGGTGCCTGTCTGACCTACTGCCTGTCTGAGGTGGGAATAAAGGGCAAGCCAAGAAATTACAGTTAAATAGATTCAGAGAGCAAAGGAAAGACCTGTGCGTGCAGCAGAGAGCAAGACTTGCATTCCATGAATTGCCTCAGGGGTGATAGAGCAAGGATGCTGAGTTCAAAGGGAGCTTCTCTGTAATTCTGCGAGTGGCACCATCCCTTCCCTACAAACGCACGTATCTGGTTGTACACATGAATTGTTCTAATTACGCACACTACCTCGTGTGGCAGGAATTAATTGCAAACATGTGCTGACTTGAATAAAAATACATTTTAAAAAGGAGACTGATATATTGTGACTGCTTTAATAAAGTTTGTAGGAGCTGAAGGAACAGCAATCCCATTTCATGCTTCAGGGCATCAATTCTGTATCCTGCACACTTCAAGGATGGGGCTCTGGCACTTGCTCTGGCACGGACAGATGGCACAGCTTGGCCCCTTGGCAGCAGGGGCAGCCCAGAAACTTCCTGAGAAGGGGTTAAAACAGACCAGTGCAGGCTTGGCAGAGGCTGCAATGAGATGGAGGAGCTGATGTGGTCAGAAGATAGAGGGGAGGGACTCACACTGGGATGCAGACAGCTGGTAGGGACAAGGAACGTGGTCCCCTGACCCAGGAGGTCCCCGCTGCTGGCAGAAATAGGTGCCCCTCAAGTAAGCTCACTGCTTCCCCTTCCACTCTTCTTCCCCTCCTGCCACCCAGGCATGTAGTTTTGGCAGCTCCCACAGTGCCCCCAGCCCTGAGCACCACGCTGCCTCAGCCTCCCTGGGGACCCCAGGAGGCATCGGGGCATCACAGGGTGGCAGCGCAAGGTGCAACGAGGTGCCTTGCGGGCTCCCATGCTGTGGAGCCCAGGTTACCATGTGATGCTTGTGGTTGCTATGGAAACGGTGGTTTCTCACAAAAAGAGAGGCATAAATAGTCTCCAAGCCACCCTTGAGCGCCGTCTGCGCTGTGAGGCTGGGGGCACCCCGAAAGTCAGGGGTTCTGCTGCCCTGCCCCAATCCCTGCCCTGTGGGTCAGTGCCAGGGCTGCACAGCTGCAGGAGCTGTGGAGGGGGAGAAGCCGGTGAGTGGCTCCTGCTCAGCCATTCTCTGCAATTACAATCAGGACGCCACATTTATTTTTGGATAAGCAGGACCTACTTTTACCCGTGGCTCCCTAATAACGTACAAAACAGTAGGAAGCGAGTCAAGCTAAATCCCGTGCCTGCAGCTCGTAGCCTCTGGTACTTTGCATAATCAGGGCTTGTCATTCCCCATCAGCCTCAGCTCAGAAACCCAAGAGGCAAAGCCATGTAAAGTGGCAACAAGCTCAGAAGAAGCCTTCAGAGAACGTATCTGTCCATCACTGATGGAGGACTATTTTAATACTGGATTCCTTGATACCAGCATGCACGCCGGTCTACCTGGCCAAGCTAAAGCACCTCTTACCAGAACCAGTTTCAGCCTCAACACCAACCCCAAATCAATTTATTGTCACTGCTTGCTTGGTGACAGCACTAAAAGCTCCCTGCCCAGCAAAGGTTAACGAAGTCAGTGACAGCCGAAGATGATCTTGGTTATCCTCGCTGTCATCTGAGCTCCTGCAGATGCGCTGAGCTCCTCTCCCCTCCCTGGGATGCTCCTTTCTTCATCCACAACACATCTGACATTCGCCAGCCGGAGCTGCCTTGCTGAGTGCCGCCCGATGAGGATTTATGGGAGCCCAGGTCTCCCCGAGGCAGCCACGCGGTGCTGGCCAGGAACCCTCCCTACGTGTGATGATTGATGGACTCTGCTCCCTTCAGCTACAGCTCCCCTGCCACAGCAGAGCTTTCTGTAATCAATTAAATGATTTAGGAACAAGATACTGGGAACGCAAATGGTTTGTACCAAGTCCCCCAGTCAGCATGGCACAGCTAAAGCCCTGCTCTAACTGTGCATCCAAACTCCACACCCTCTAAAGGGTATCAGCAGATTCCATTATATTTCTTCATATCATCACATAATTTGACAATTAGCTTTGTGTGCAACAGCAAACAGCCAGGAGCTTTAGCTCAAGGAAAACATAAAACACTTACAGCCCTCCTACAGCTTTTTTCCTTTTCTTTGCCCATCCATGACTTAAAGAAAAACTACAACTCTTCTTTTGTTTTCATTCTTCTAAGAAGCAGGAGCATCTCCCATGCTCATCCACACAAAGCAGAAGCACACCGAATTCTAAGTATTTTGTCAGACCTGCCCTGTATTCAGGATTTGGGAGCGTTTCAGGAAGCCACTTGAATAATTCCTGCTTCGTTTTCCCCTCTGGAAAGAACCCACGACACTGCTCTCTCCCTTAACAACAGATAAGCCGTGAGAAACACTTCATCGATGCCCATTGTAGAACTGCAGCTCTGGGTGTGAAAGGATCTCCAGAAGTGCAAACTGTTCTGGTGTGAACAGTGAGAAATTAGACTGACATTGCAGAATGGCCAGAGTTGGGCACGCTCCAGGCTGGGCACCAACTGCTCCTTTCGGAGACCGACTCTGGGGTTTGGCAAGGTCTCCCTCTTTCTGCATTGTCTGGAGACTCCTACTCCTGCACCCCCTGAGGCACTGAGAAGCAATAGAAAGGCATTAAAATGAGTGAATGTGTTTCATACAATATCGGTTTTCAAAGTGAAGTTTGTAAGTTATCCTTCAGCCAAGGCCATCAGCCTTTCCCTGGCAAGGAAGGAAGTAAGGCCAAAAAATGCTTTTCTGCAAAAGCAAAACACATCCCTAAAAAGGGCAGGAAAATACCTTTGCATCACGTGCACACAGACCCAAAACCTGTAAAAAGGTGCAGACTTCTCCAAAGCAGCAGACTGAGGAGACACCTCAGGGATGCCACCCACCAGCAGCAGGGACATAGGGACTCAGCGGCAGAGGATTTCTGAGGAACAGGAAAACATCCATCAGGGAACAACAAATTCCCACAGGGAAGCATCCCTCGGCACAGTTGGAGCCAGATAAGAATGAAACACTCATTAAAACAGACTTTTCCCTGAGAAAACAGAACATGATGGGATTCACCAAGATCTGCATCAGCTGGCAGAGATGTTATGAAACAGCCCCATGAGCTCCTCAGCACCAAACGTGACAGAGCTCTCTCTGAAACCACAACAGAGCTTGGTAAGTTGAAAAAGCCTGAAACACAAACCAGCCCGCACTGCAGAATGGCTGCGAAACTCCCGAGGAGTTTCATAAATACGAATTAGCGAAGGAAAACGCAGACAGCACTGAGAACTCAGCTCCTTCCCACGTTGCAATGCCATTTCTTGCCCAGTTTCAGAGCCAGGCATGGCAGAGCAGCTCCTTGAGTCCCTCTGCATTCGTTCCCCATCCCCATACTTGGGGCATCCCCCATGAACCCCCAGCCTGTACCGGAATCGGGCGCAGGCAGCACCGCAGAGCACAGGGGGGACACAGCCGGTGCCTCTTCACAGCCACATGACACATGGAAATGACAATAAACATGTCTGGCAATGAAAGAGAGAAAATAGCAGGTCCCCACACTCTGCATGGCTCCCATCCCTGCCGTGAACCACAGCCATGTGCTTGAAAATTAGACAGATTAATTATTGCTACAATTAGTAGTATCGCGAAGCATCTCTGGTGGCAGAAAATAATATTGTCATAAACTTGTATAATGGCTCAATATTTTCAAACGAGCAGTTGGATCCACAGTTATCGCCTTGACACTTTCTCCAGTGACATTCTAGGGTAGAAAACACAAAATTGATTAATTTTCATTTTCAGTCAAGGACTCTCTGCCACGTTCTGTCGCTGAAGCCAAGACTGCACAGCTCAAGGAAGGGGTAAGTGTGGATATGAGAGATGACAGCGTCCCGTGGGGCATGGGGACAGCTGAGAGCCGATGAAACCGCTGTGGCTGCACCATTCAAGACAGCTTTAAATACCAATATTTCTCACTTTGCCACCAAGCCCACCCACTGCTTTTAAGTGCTGGACCAAATTTAGGAGCAGGTTTAACTTCACTGTGCAGTTCCCTGCGTCTCCTAGAGCTGATATTGCTTCCTGAGAGCCAGGGGAGCAGCTCCATCACACCCAGCTCATGGGCAGTTGGTGCCTCGTGCAGCACACACATGCAGTCTGTGATATGTGTGCGAGTAGATCAAAGGGGGAGAGTGGCGACACCTCGAGGGCCTCAAGCACAGAGGCTGATGCACCGGAAAGGTTTATTTATATTCTCCAGCCCTGAGGATTTGTTTCGCCAACAAACATGCATTGCCAAGAAGTAGGTCCAAGCTTAACGGCATCTTCCACCCCACTTCCCCTTCAACAAGACAAAATAAATACATTTCTGCTTTGGAATTAAGAGGAGTGATAGTCTTCTCTCCTGTTGCTTTCCAAATGAAGCTCCTGAAAGCGCTTTTTGAAGCTTCCCAGTTGCATTTCCAGACCTGCTCCCCCTCCCTGCTCTGGAGAAATGGATTAAACAAGCCCTTTGAAGCGGTGCTGCTGCTCCTGAGCCACTCTGGGGTGAGCTTGGCTCGGCATTTGCCATGTGGTGGAAGGAGGACAGCAACCGCCACTGGCCTTACGAATTCCCTCTCTTCCTCCAGATGCCGAGGGGTGGCAGGGCTGGAGGCAACGCAGCCCCCAAGTGGGACAGGGTGCTCCTCTACGGCAGCCCTCGCCACGCACTGTGCACACACCTGCCCATCACTTCCCTCTGAGAGCGACGCCCAGCTCGAGAGCACCCAGTGCGAACCCTCTACCTCCTGCACATCCCTGTATCCCCTCAGCACATCTGCCCAGCCCAAGGGCAGCATCCCATGAGCTGTTCCATCCACCTGGGTGCCCAGCAGCAGTACATGCACCCACAGGAACACAGCCTGGGGCATGACTCGCAGACCCAAAGAGCCCTGACTTGGTGTGAAGTCTTGCAAAACCTCCCAGGACTGACCCTTGCACATACAGGCAAAACGCTGCCACAGGGCGGGCGCCACACTGCACGCATGAACTCCCCTGCATGGAGAGTCCAACAGCCAGCACAGGAGAAACCACCAGCATCCTCTGACAGCACATTAAAGGTCTAAAAGCTGTCAAGCATTGCACAACAAGCAAGTTTTAATATTGAGAATATTCATCTCCAGCCATTTCTAGTTAATGGAACAAAGCAAACTGTTGAGAAAAATGAGAACATTACAGTAAAAACAACAACAAATTAAACTCTAATGCAATTAGAGAGCAATTAGGGATCGATCCTCTGGGAGCATTTTGGAACTCTGAGTCTTTCTCAAAATCTGATCTCTCTGCAACTTTATTTCTTTCTAATTAATAAATGAAGAAGCAAACTGCAGGGCTCCCCCTCCGGTCCCCTGCAAAATGCCATCTCCCTACTCTGCCGGAGCAGAAGGTGGTGTCAGGTAGGAGCATTCACACCTCCAAGCCGAGCAGGAATGCAGCTGTCAGCAGAAAGGGGCACAAAGGCAGGGAGGACAGAAATCACCGCCTGCATCTGGCACAAGGTGACCAGGAATGCAAAGACCCAAACGTTCTTGCGGAGGAGCGGGCTGGGCAGCCATGAGCAACCCTAGAACATCCTTTCTTTTCACATACAAAGCTCCCACAAAAGTCACAGCCCAGAAAAATATGTATTTAATTCCTCCTGACTTTTCAAACTCACCCACGAACATGCCCACAGATAAGCACCCTCGTAACCGCTGAGCATGCTGCGGGAAGGAGCAGGACACCCTTTGGGCACTGGTCTGCGCTGCCTTGGCCAGGTCACGGGAGCCTCCAGCAGTCCCGGGTGACCCAGGACCCTGTGCATTGCCTGGGCTTGCCTCTGCCACTCCAGCAAGCCTGGAAAACAGTGTTTGACAGGTCCTTCCCTGGGGGACAGGGGCCATAGAGTCCGGTGCCAATAAGGCACCCAAGAAATTACTGGAGAACTGAACTCAAGGGGGCAAAGATGTCCCATCCTAGCCAGACAGGGGCTCTCCAGTCTCATCCATGAACGGGCCTGAAGGTCACAGCTGACAAGCCTGGCTCTGTTGGACCTACCCTCAGTAGATGCAGACACAGTCAACGCTCTCCGCGGAGGAGATGGTGTGGAGGAAAGCTGTCCCCTTGTTTCTCAAGGCTGCCGGAATTCCTGCAGGCAGCCCTGTCTGTACCACACAACTCCAGTACTTTGCAGCAAGGGCTGTTTATCACACTTTGTAAGGAGTAAGAAAGCTTCCATATGTGCTGCTACCTGCCTGGCAGCCGCCAGGAATGTAACCCTGGTCTGTGTTCAGCTGAGGAAGGCACCAGAGCAAATGAGGAAGGTGGGACCCTTGACCTTCATCCATTTCTGTACCCAAATCTGCCCTTGGGAACACCAGCGGCCCCATTTTGGCCTAGAAATTGGCCCAGTTCTGATCTCTCAAACCAGTTCTGGATCTCAAGTCCCACTGCTTTCCTTGGGAGCTTAACCCAGATAAAGCGAGACACCCAGATCCGACAGCACCTGGGACCACCTGGGGCCAGGATCAGCCAGGACCTCCACCTTAGCCATCTCAGACCCTGAAGCAATTCTCAAGGGGCTTCTGGGAGCTATCCCAGCCCTGAGGCTCTGAAGAACACCTTGCAATGAAAAAGGGACCAACTAGAAAATCACGGGTCTGAAAAAGGTGTCAACTTTTGGTCATAAATTGCTCCTTGCAAAGGAATAATTCTCAAACCACCCCAATGTGATTGTTTACACGTGACCCCTGACACCGGGGAGAAGGGCAGCTTCTTGATGGGTTTGGGTTTCACTACAGAAAGCTTCAGTGCTGCCTCTCCCTCCTGTCCCTCCCAGCAGCAGACAAAGTGCTGTCTAGAACCTTTACCAAAATATCTCTTACAAAATCATTTATCAATTCCCTGCCATTCCATACCCCCCAGCACAGTGCAAGGGGAGGCAGGAGATGCTCCAGGAAACCGTCCCTTTCCTCAGGAACAATGAGATCCTAAAGTTGAAACTCCCCTGCCCAGCACCTCCTCCTTCCCCACTGCCCCTCGCCAGCAGCATCTCCTGCTCCCTCAGGCTCACTTCTTGCATTCCAGAGTTGCTTGTTTGTGTTTTGCAGACGGATGGCACGTGCTCATGCAAGAGCCAATGGCACAATCTCATGCAGAAAATGCAAACTGGTGATTTTTAACTGTCTCCCCAAGGCTTTGCAAACCTTATTCTTCACCCAGTACCGCTCACAAAGGTCACTCCAACAGCAGAGAAGGGCAAAAGGAGCATGTGGCTGCCCCAAGGGCGGCAATCAGAGCATGTTTAACATCAGGAACTGAGGGGCACTGCCCAGGCCTGGTATCACTGAACAATGGATACAGATCACCAGCATTTCAGAGGGCTCAGGGGTCAGTTACGACAGATCTTTGACCCAGTCCAAAACAGCAGCCACCTCGTTCATGCTGCATAAGGGACAGCTTTTGCTTAAGCACTCAGACCTGGGGACGACTCCAGCGAAACACGTGGGGTCAGCCAGCCCCACCGAGATGCACCAACCGATCCCTCTTTGCTGGTGACAAGCAGCCACACAGGCTGGCAGCTGCCTTCCCGCAGGCGCTGCAGCGAGTGGGGCCGGGGCTGTCCCCGGGAGACTGCAGCCCCATCTCCCTGTGCTCAGCTCCCTTCCTGGAAACATGCTTTTCCTCTCTAAGCAGTGCTGACTTCGGAAGTTCTCCAAACTTCCCAAAGTACAGAGAGAACGGGTTTGTTTTGCTGCATCTGCAGACATCCACGCTCACTTCCCGCAGCCCCCGTTCCCACGATGGACTGTGGGGATGCCTGGACAAAGCCTGTTCAGTAAAAGCACCCCGAGTTTCCACCAACACGGGGCTGCCCCGTGGGCACGCCCGCACTGAGGGCCCTGCTCTGCTGTGGCCGCCGGCTCACAGGTGGATGCAGCACTCAGGAAACTCCACCGGGAAAATCACAGAATCATGGAATGGTTTGGGTTGGAAGGGACCTCAAAGCCCATCCAGTTTCACCCCCCTGCCATGGGCAGGGACACCTCCCACTGGATCAGGGGGCTCCAAGCCCCATCCAACCTGGCCTTGAGCACCTGCAGGGATGGGGCAGCCACCGCGTCCCTGGACACGCTCCACGCCCGGCACGGGGCCGGAGCCCTCGCACCGCGTGCGCCGCTCACCTCTGACCCGCGGCCGCGCTCCAGCAACGCGCACCGGGTCGGACCCGCACCCGCGCTTGTAGTCCCGAATCCGCTCCAGCGTCCACCCCGCACCGGGTATCCGGTCCCAGCGAGCGCAACGCATCGCCCCGCGCCGCTCCCACACCGACACCGCTGCCAAACGGCCCCCATTCCCCAGCAAACTTTCCTCCAACTCCAACCAGCAGATCCCAGCCCCCGAGCCCCGCCGGGGAACGGGTCGGTACCTTCGCTTGGCCGGGGCTGCCCGAGGGCTGCTCCAGCGATGCCGCCGGGAAGGCTCGCACCGGAGCGGCGGGCACTGATCCTCCTCTCCCTCGGCAGCCCCGCCGACTGCGCCGGGAAGCGGCGGGCGCTGCTCGCCGGCCGCTCCGGCTCCTCCCCTGGAGCAGCGATTGGCTCCGCACCGCGCTCCGCAGCGCCCCGCATCCCCCATTTCCCATCCCTTGTCTCACATCCCCACATCCCGCTCCCCGCAGCCCCAGACCATCCCGGGGCTGGAATAGGCTCGGTGGGGCAGGAGGAGGCAGCGGTACCCAACACAGCTCCTGAGAGGGTTTCCTCACTGTGGAAATAAAAAGATGTGCAAACCTGATACGCAGGGCAGAAGCTGTACAGGATATCTCAGGCTCCAGGCTGGGATGTATTTACTCCCAGACTCATACGTTTGCAGATAACACACTTATTTTAACGCCCTGGGTTCATGCAGCAAGCATGCCTCGCACTGCAGGCGCACACAGCACCCAGGGAGCGTGGGAGGAAAGATCCCAACGCAGGGATGGAGAGCAGAGACCTTGGGCAGAGGAGAGCAGGTACAAAAGGGAATAGGACAGGTTCCTCACCAGCCAAAGAGAAGGCACGGACTCCCTTAGGCAGGGGTGATGGGATACAGACACCAAGACCAGAGTAGAAAAGGACAAGGGAATAAACAGGGGAGGGAGAATCCGGAGGGATGCAGATCCCTGCGAACTGTACGTGTTGAGGAGACAATCCCTAACACACCACCACACACACATGCCCAGGAGACTGTAATGTACAATCAAGCTTAAACCAAAGCAATCTCACCAGTCTGAAATCAGGTAACAGTTGGATCTAGAGAGTGGATTTTCCCTCTTTTTGTGCACAATATCCTGCAGGTAAGGCCACTTCAGAGTTCAGATTCAAAGTTCTGAAAACCAGGTATAGACAAGCACGACCCCATAAACTATCTTACTCCCCTCCTTTCTGCTTATAACGAAATAAGGAGGGTGAGGGCTGGCTTGGTACCACAAAGGGTTTCTTTTCCAGCTTTGTGGAACTGGCATGTGCCTTACTACTTGCAGGTTAACTGAGAAAGAAACTGGGACATGATGGAGCAGAGAATGGTTGTGCTCCAAGCCTTGTGAGGTGACATTTTCAGCCTGCGATGCATATGCAAACAACCAGGAGAACAGAAGTTAATCTGCTTCTCTTGCCTCTGTTCCCATAACATCTCTCAGCAGGGATGAGGGTGTTGGGTCTCTGCAGGGGAGGGGAGAAGTCTCAAAGATCTTTGCAGCTCAAGGTTATAGAGGTTGCACCTGGAGGAACTGGGGGATACTCCTCTGATGTGCTGTGATGTAGGAAGGCTCCTTTATGCCTTCACTTCCACAGCCAGAAAAAAAACCAAGCATGTTTTATCCCCATTCTGAACAGCTGGCTAATCAAAGTGATTCCAGGCCTCCCCTGTTCCTCATGAAAGAGCTCTGCTGTCTGGGTGTCACTTTGGAAAGCGTGTGTTTGTGTTCATCACACTGACAGTAAAATCTGACCCGTGCCCTGGGCGAGAGATCTCCGGGTGCTTTGAGGTCAGCTGTGGCTGATGGCACTTGTGGCACAGCCCCTTAGTGACCTGTAAGAACTGAGTCTGTTTAGTCTGGTTTGTTTTCATTAAGTGTGCTCTGCAGTCTTCGGGATGTTGTTTGTGCAAAGCAGCTGGTCGAGCCACACTGCTGCATTTCTGCCACCAGGCATCTGCAGCTTCACCTGGCTGGTAATACAGGCTTTAAAACACCCTCTATCATACAAACATTAGAAAGAACAGAGAAGACTTCACCAGCAATTTTTCCATTTGCAGCTTAATTTGCTTGACAGCAGTTTCACAAACTATCTGAGCTATGGCACTTCATGATCCTGTTTGGCTCTTTAGCTGCAAAAAAAATAACTGCTAAGGAGCATTTAAGCCATGCATCTAAGCCTCCAAAACTGACACAAACTCCTTAGAGCTGCCACCTGGAGTCTCAAAATCTCCAGTGCTAAGAAGGGCAGATCAGACAATACTTGCAATGATGCAGCTGGCATCCAGGGGAGAGACATTTCTTAAATCTTTTCCTCACTCATTTTTTTTAGGCTTGTATAATTTCCAGGAGCATCCCTGCTCGCTTGCAATGGCAACATCAGCACAAGAAATGTTGTAAAGAACTTACAAATAAATAAATCCTGTTAAATTTGGTGGGGTGCACCCTCTCACATCTAGCACACTCAAAGCACTCACTGCCTTTCCTCCCGTTTGCCTCTGACTCCTTGATCCAGGGAGCATTTTGAGATGCTGCCTGTTCCCCAGCCATTAGAAAGGGACACGAGGGTATCCTCACATCACACTGTTGCTGGAAGCAGCTCTGTATCAGCGTCCAGCAGCAGCTTTGGGGGCACTTGGCTGCCTGGCTGGCACAGCTGCAGGGCCAGCTCACCCTGCCACCCCATGCACAGGCAGCTGGGGAACCCCAGGCTGGGCCAGAGACCGGGCTCTGTGCTCTCGGCAAAGAAATGAGTGTAGATAAACAAACCTCAGAGGCTCAGGCTGTGCAGCTCCCACCACCCAGACCAGGAGAAGGCACAGCTTCCATGCAGGGACCAGGCACCTTTCCTCTCCCTGGGGCTGCAAAGCCCCCGACAGCCTGGCAGCATCCCCACAGTGCCAGCTCAACATGCCAGCATGGCACAGCTCTGGGAGGCCCACACAAGGCTCCCTGGACAAAACCACCTCTGAGCAGAACCCTCTTTTGTAGAAAATAATAGTGAGAATGAGTAATTCATTACTACCCTCCTTTGTGCCAAACAAACAGGCCGTCCCGGGGCTCTCCCCAAAAGACTTGAGCAGCCTTGGCTTTGAACAAAGTGCAGCACTGGAAAATTCAGTTTTTGCTCAATCCCAGCAACCTGCCAGGGCTCAGGAATGTGTTTACTGGCCCTGAGCTGGGCTAACTTTGGAACAACCTGAAACACATCAAACCAAGGAGCTGTAAAGCAGCAGCTGTGATTGATTAATCACAGTAGTGAAGCTGAAGGGCTTGATCATTTTCAAAAGCTCTTTAACATCTTATTCTCCAAAGAAGGAGAGGTTAGCGCAGCCACAGAACAAAGCAGAGCACAAACCAGGGCTGTTTCCACCCGGGGGAGGCTCTGGGTAGGCTGTGCTGCCTCATCTGGTGCCTCTGACAAGCAGGAGATCAAGACAGATGAGTGAAGTCATGAAGATGCCGCCAGCTCGGAAGGAAAAGGTCTGACTGAAACTCGGGGTGGGTTCTCAAGAGGTGAAGAGAGGGAGAGACCGCTTGCCAGTGCACACGGCCAGATCCTGCATGGGCTGCCAGTCCTCACTGGCTGTGCACACACCCTGAGCCTGATGGACACAGCATTGTGTGAGTCAGCAAGGGCATTTTCCCTCTTTGGAGCAGCCTGGTCAGGTCAGGTCCAGCCCCTTTCCTGGGCACTGCCCAGGAGATCTCTCATCCCTCATCACCCCCACGCCCTCGCTGCCGAAGGGCTGCCCAGGGCTGAAACATGCACAGCCCCCACTAAAACCCCAACCCACAAGGGCATCAGTTACTCTCTGTCTCAAGAAGGAGGCACAAACCTTCCTCTTCTTGCAGGTAGACATGGACAGCCCTGCAGCTGAGTGAATAACTGAACATCCTACCAAACACCCTCACCCAGAGGAACCTTGTCCTTCCCCTCACACACATTATGGCTATGAAATATTTCAGATTCCTTGTAGTTTTATGGGAAAGTTACATTTTCCCTTCCACAAAGAAAAAAATCCATTCCTCTCTAATTTGACCCTGGTGGGCAGTCACGCTGATCAATTTTCCTCTTCCGCCAGCCCTGCTTCTTCCAGCAACCACCACCCCAGCGGGCTGTACAGCAGAATGTTTTTCAACCACCAATTAAATACAGAACCGTTATCTGGTCAGCAGTTAATTGGCACACGCCCGGCAGCGGTGCTGGGGGCAGAGCCCTCACACAGTGCTCAGCACCACGTGGGTCCCGCTGCAGGGAGCCCCCAGCCCTGGGCAGCAAATAGACCAGACTCAGGGCCCTGCTGTGCACGGGCAGCTGTGAGGGTGACTGAACACAGCTGTGAGGGTGACTGAACACAGCCTCCCTGGTACCCAGCAGCTCTGAGTCTGCATTCTTGCGTTCGCCTCTGCGCTGGCAACACGAACGTCTCCTTCCTTGGTGGATTCCTCTCCACATCAGTGCACATCAGTCACTCAGCTCCTGAATGTTCTTACTTTCTTTTACCATGTCAAACTGGTTATGCTGGTCCAGCCTAGAGTGTGTGTAATGAACACTTAGCATTTCCATGGCATTTCATGCTTCCAGACTGGTGTCACTACCCGGAGTCCTGCAGCAACCTCTGCAGTGCTGCTGCAGGATAAAGAGAGACAAGAGAAGCAGAAAAGCCCCAGAGAAGGAAGAGGGATGGCCTCGAGGTGTCCAAATAAACCCTGCATGCTTCATCTTCCTTTTCACCAGAGAAGACGAACCCCTGGATTTTCTGAACGCCAGTCCCTACTCAGGCAGCCCCTGGGGACCCTGAAGCCCAGTGCCATGAGATTGGGCACCTCCTGTGTTGATGTGAGCATGAAGCACCGGGCGAGCCAGGCACCCAAGATGCCCTGTTCCTGGTGTTAGTGCCAGGATTGTGACCTGCTGAAAAGAGGAACCAGATTTTCCCCAGCAGAACCTCGAGTCTGCCTACCTGCTCCTAATCTTTTCTCTGCCATGGCACCCAATTCCCAAGGCACGACATCACTCAGGGAATAATTACACAAACCTCCAGAAAAAATGGGATTTCTGTCACAGCTGGAGGTTCTGCTCCACGTTGCTTCACTGCATAAGAGGACAAACCACGGCTCTGCTTCTCCTTTCTACACGTTAGCACTGCGGCGAGTGTGGAAAGCTAACTTGTGGCATGATGTGGCCAGAGGATAAATAAGAACCAAGCCCTGCAGGACTATTGATCTGCCCTCAGTGTAAAAGCTTGGTTAACCGCTCCCCACCCCCCCCCCTCGGCTTTCCCCAAGGGAGGAAAAGAAGAAACTCACTGTCTTCAAAGCCATTTTCTTAATTAGCAGCCACTGCAGAGGTCGAGGGTCTTGGCAAAGGCACTGGGTGAAGGGAAATCAGCAAACCAAAAGTGGTACCCCGGGTTTATCACAAGGCACAGGTGGGCACAGCTCCTGCAGGCATTCTCAGCTCAGTGCCTGCATGTCAAAGGACACTGGAAAACCTGCCCAAGCACCTCATCACAGGACTGGATAGGTGTGGGTCACCTTGCTGGGCAGAGGGGGGACTGCTGGAAGTTGCTGCATTTTGCACTTTTAAAAGCTGTTTTCTCTCTCATTCCAGTAAAACAGCTGGCGTGTGGTGGGTGCCACCCTGTCCAGGGCACAGCAAAGGGCATCACTGCAGGATTTCCAGTGAAACACCACTGATTGGACATCAGTCTGTGGCTTCAGAGTGAATCCTGGAGAGAGGAGAGATGATGCTCTACTGTGCAATGCAGCAACATCCGCTCTTCCTGCTGGCGCACGCTATTTCACTTCCCTCCCTTGGGCTGTACTGTGCTATCCATGTTCCATTTTCTGAGCTGGCAGTCATGAGGGAGCAAAGAGGAGAGGAAACCGTAGGCAAAGGCATGATCACCTGTGTGTTGTTTATGAGACACCCTTGCAGCAAACTCTGCTTGAGCTGAGACTTCATTTCCAACGAGGTGTGGGACAAAGGAAGCTGCTGGTGCCACCAGCATTGGAGGCTGCAGGCAGGTAAAGCTGCTGCACTCACCAGAGCAGCCTCCAGCCTTGCTGCCACTCCTCTCCCAAATCTATTTCCCATTTCTGATTAGAGCAGAGACCGCAGATGGATGTGGAGCACAGAACAGCACTGGCTCAGGGAGCAGCAGCAACTCAGTGCCCCCATTCTCCATCTCCTTCAGCAGCAAAGGAGAAAATGCTCTTTGGCATAACAGGAAGAGGAAGGGGCTCCAAGACCACCACACTCTGTTCTCCAGGTGAGCCTCTGCAGCTCCTGTCAGGAAGGGCTGTGCCTTGACCAGATGCTTTATGCTTGCTCTGCCTAGCCCAGCCTGCACTGCCACTCCACGGCCACTCAGGGGTTTCCCTGGCAGCACAGCTGCCGGTGGTCTTGGTTACAGCCAAGAGAGCAGCATCAAGTGACCCTCCTTGGACCCAGACAATCCTTGTTCCTCCGAGATGGGAACAGCTCAGGTTCTCTTCTGATGCCCTTTAAACCTCTCCTTTCGTGACATTCAGTGGTGAAATTAGAGCAGGCAGCAGCACGCTTTTTACAAAGCAAAGTTGGCAAAGTGTGTTTGAAGTACAACACACTTCTTCACTGGGGTTTGTGGGCCCTTCTGCAAGCTCGTGCTGTCTGAAACAGCCAGAGCTGGTGGCTGACCCTGGATCCATCACGGTGTTAAAGACACCCATGGGACTTCCCTAGATACGTGACTTTGATTTCTGTAGCTCATCCTCAACTGCAGTTTTTAACCCTCGGGATAACAAAAGGCTGAACTGCAGCCGCCTTCCAGGAGCACAGGCTCTGGCAGAGCATCCCTAGCCCTGTGCATAAGAATTTCAGCACCCATGGAGCTTAAACAAAGAGCCCCAGGCAGTCCCAGCCTGAAACATTGGGAACAATGCCATCCTTCACAGACAGGGGAATATGTTTGGAAATGGAATTTCCGAGGTCACCTTTCATCATCCAGGCAAACCAGAGGCACAGGGCAGAGCCTGAGCGCTGCTTTTGTCAGCCCAAGCCAGCACTGGGGACTTCCAGCAATTACAGAACAGCGGTCACCAGAATTTCCACAGGTCCTCTCCCACCTCCCGGTGCAGCTGAACCCCAGGCGAGGCAGGGGGGAGCCAGCTGCCCACCAGGACTCTTTACAAGAGGTCTGAGTCCTCTTCTCCCCGAGGGGGACCCTGGTCCCCTAATCTCAAAGGCTAAACTAATTTTACACTTTCTTCTGACAAATCCTTCCACCAAAGCCTGGAAGATGCAGCGAGCCCCGACAGAAACATATTTCCCCTGTGGTTTCCCTGATGCCTGGCTGCCAGTGCACAGACAGGCAGTTTGTGCCTCACTAGGCAAAACGCAGTGGAGTGTTTAACTTGACAACGGGAGCATTTCTCCAAACGCTGCCACCTCGAGTGACCCCAGCACAGCATCCGAGAGCCTCACCAGCACCCGCTGCCTGCAACACTCTGCTTCCCAGCAACTGCTCCCTCTACGCCAGCTCTGCAGGCTCCTCACGTGCTACCTGGCATCCAGCAGCCCTTCACTGCACCCTCTTCTTCCTGCTTTGGAAAGTTTGGAGCTTCTCCCATCCCTTCCTGCAGCAGGGGAGCACAAAAGCTGCCCTTGTGCCAGGAGCTGCAGAGCAGGCGGCCGAGGGCTGGCACAGAGGTCAAAGCCCAGGTGCTTTGAGATGCAGGGGAAAGCCTGGCAGAGAGATTGGCACAGGGAGAACGTGGACCTTAGCCCAGGCTAAGCTTCATCTCAGAAGCTGTAAATAACAGCCCTGCTTGGGCTGTAGCTCGCTGAGCATTGCTAATGCCCCAGTTTCTTCTCTGGTTTAAGACATCCTGTCCACACCACCAGCACTGATCTGGAGCTACAGAACAGTAACACAAAGAGTGGAGCAGATACGGCTGTCACAGAAGTCCCTGAGTGGGAAGAGAGGTGATTAACAAACCCCTACCTGCCAGAGCATCCTGAAAGCTCCCAGACACTGAGACCAGGCGTGAGGACATAGTGGGTGGAAGCTAGATGCCCACTACCAGCCCCAAGTACGAGCAGAGAGGTAGAGATGCACTCCCAGCTTGTGCTCCCTGGTGTTTTCTCTTGTCCTCTGCTCCTCCAGTGCTGCCGGCAGCAGGAGCAGCTGGGACTGGGGGAAATCAGTCAGTGGCCTGCCAGGACAGCCCACATGATGGGAGATGCCGATCAGCTGGGCAGGTGCCCCAGGATCCTTCCTTCCCCAGAAAGCCCAGCAGGGAGCTCTTCTGTGCTGGTCATACGGGTTGCATCTGGGTGCCCAGGATGGCACAGGAGAGGGAAGCCTGGGTGCTAATTGCTTAAATGGATCCCAGTTACCTCGTCACTGGTTACCCTACACAGGCTGGATCACAGAGCTGGCTTGGCAGGGAGACGGGGCGACCTGGTTAGGAAGGGAGCACATGGAGCTCTGCCCTTAGACCCTTCTGTGCAGAACCTGACATCAGCTCCACACACACTGCCCTGCTGCAAAGGCCGCTTCTCTGGCACTGGATTGTCAGCACTGGCGCTTTCCCAGCACCAAATAAGGCTTTTCTGGACCTCCATCCCTGTGGCACAGCACGTTCAGTTTGCTTCACAAGCAGCCCCATGAACACTTGCTCCGTTATCCTCCAAGCATTTGCCAAGTTTGTGTTCTTCAGCTGCTAAGGTGCTTGCTGCTGCCTGACGCTACCTAAGCCAGTGGACCTGGTTCTCCAGCTCTGTGGACGAGAGGTGAACAGAGATCAGCAAGCAGCCAGCCCAGTGTCAAGGTGTGAGTGGTAACAATAGGCTGTCAGATGCTGTTTGTCACCGCTAATGTACCCGAAGGGCCATTCTGATTGGTTCCAGTGCCTTTCCTCAGAGACACTGAGGAAAAAGAGAGCTGAGTCTATTCGTTATTGTTCCTTGGCTGCGAGCTGCTCCAGCCCCAAGCTCTGCACTGGCTACAGGTGGGTCCCAGTGGCAGAGGGACCCCATGGACACAGGTGGGACTGAGCTCCCACCAGGACCTCAGCACTGAGAGTGGTGAGAGACCACAGGGGATGCAAAAGTGATTCCCTGTGGCAAGTCCAGAGGGTGACACCTTGGTCAGTCAGCAGTTCGTGTCTGTCTGCACATGGCCAAGAAGAGCATTCCCCTCCCAGCAGCCAGTTTGGGCTCCAGGATACACACGAAACCAGGAGTAAGAGCCAGACCCACCCCAGCCTAACGTGCAGGGCACTGTTTTTCTGCCTTGCTATAAATAGTTTCTAGCACTGCTGAGCAAGGATTAATGACTTTTCTAATTATACCACCATTGGCTGGTGGCAGGGGAATGATGCTGTGCAGATGTCTGAGCCCACTCACCCAGCGTGGGGCTGGATTGCTCTGCACTGAACGTACCCACACACCATTCCACAGTTCCAGGAAACACCAAGGCACAAGTGCAGCAGAGCAATAAAAAACATATTTCATAATATTAAATAAGACACGTCATATCTAAGACACAGCATATCTGCTTCAAATTACCAAATGGAATCCTATCACTTTGGGTGCCATCTCAGCACACGAGAATTTCTGCAGAAGAGCTCTTACTTAAAAAATGCCAATAATAGAAAAGCGTATCTTGCAACAACTGATGGTGGCTTCAGTCCACCTCCTGGGTTTGGGTTTTCCTGGTTTATGACAGCGTGAATGAGATGCAGGTTTGGAGGAGAGCAAAGGATTTTGATGCCAAAAAATAACTCTCTCCATTTTCTCAACTGTTGATGGCTATGGTAAAAAATGTTTTCTCCTGAGGACATAACAAGTACTTAATTTGCCTGGAAAAATTACTGCAAAACCTAACAGCCAAGGAGGGTTTTGTTCAGCGACTGCAGCTCTGAACGTTCCCTCTGCTGCCCGGGCCCCAAGGGCGCAATTCCCAATCCACTGTACTTGAGGCTGAGCGCTGAGCACCAGACCCTTCCAGGCTTCTGGAACAGCATTTCTTCCCAGGAGCGACCTGAAGGGAAGGCAGCAGGCAAGTTATTTTGCCCGGTCGTCTGTAAACAACACAGGTCACTCCTTGCAGCAGTGATGCTGCCCTTTGTCGGGTCTGATTTAAGGCAAGAGTAATTCTATCAGTTCCATGAGGCAACACCTCAGGTCCTACAGCTCAGGTCAAAGGAACTGCTGTGGGTCAGGACAGGGAAGTGGTCCCTGTGGTTCCCTGGGGCATGGCCAGGGCAGAGCAGCCCGGTGTGGCACCAGGGAGGGACAGCACAGTCTGGGAGAGCTGTGCCACTCCAGCTCCAAGGCAGGTGAAGGCCACCCCGCAGCCTCGCAGCACCGCGTCTCTCGTGCGGGCCCCGGGAAGCTGCACCACGTACCCCGGCACCATATGGCAACTCCTGTCCTCTGGCTCCGAAGCGTCGCCTCATTTCTGTTCCAGCGCCAGCCTTGTCAGAGCGCCCCAGAAACCACTGCTGCTATTTTTAGAGGGTTAACAAATACCTCTAGGAAAAACCATCCGATGGCACATGGCTCCCTTTCAGCCCAACACTCACAAACAGCCACAGCATCAGCCCAGGAGCCGCGCAGAGGAAATGCCAACTGGTGAACTCCATCTCCCCTCACCCCCTGCCCACAGTAAACGAACAAGAGAAAACAACGAACCTTCTCTCTGGTTGCCAAGGTTTCTCATTTTTATGTATAACCATGTATATTTATAGTGCCCCTTGCTATCAAAACGAGCAAAGGGAACAGCAGATAAGACAGCCCGGCAGAATTGTTTCTCCACAGAATGTTTTTCCATTCTCCATCAGGCATCAGCAGCTCTTTAAAGTCTTTTTATTACATTCCGCATTGGATGCAAAATCATATTTCAAAGACACTTTAACTTTGAAACAACAAAACGCAGCCTTTGCACGGTGCCACCTGCGAGCTGCGACCCACATTAGAGAGGAACCTTGGCGAGGGAGTGAGCTGTGCATACCAGACCAGGCCATCTAAAACATTTTAAAAATAAAAGGTCACAGGGAAATCACTGCCTTCCTAATTATAGCTCCAGTGCTACCATGCCACAGCTCAGGTGGCATGGTATTTAATCATTAAGCCCTGCTGCAGGCCCCATAACTTAATGGCCTTTGGTGTGATAGCCACTTCTCCAGCGAGCAGATTAAGAACCGTTCGTATCAGAGACGAGGTGAGGAGAAACAGCACGCAGAGCTAAATGAGGATAAAAATCACAACATATCACAGGGGCTGCCCTCGCTTTTTCACGGGGTCTTAATTTGATGGATTCTACCCACAGAACAAGATTTTTTTTGCCCCAAGAGATGTCCTCCCTGTGCTGAGGATTCCAGAACTCGGCACAGGACTCAGGTCTCACAAGAACCAAGCAGAGGCAGACAGTCCCCTCCCTCACCCTGCTGGTCCCACTGCTTTGGATGCAGCCCAGAACATGGGTGGTTTCTGGGCTGCGAGCACACGTTGCCAGCTCATGTTGAGCTTCTCCTCCACCAGCACCCCTTTCCTCACTTGCCAACACCTTGCGGACACCCCAGGCCTTGTCCCCATGCTGGGCGATGCCAGGGACCCTGCAGCCACCACACAACTGGTGTTTAAACCACGTAGCAAAAATTAACCAACTTGGATTTTCCGTGAGACATCAAATCAAACCACCAATGCTTCCATTATTTTTTGTTCATTCCTAATTAGTTAATTAGACCACAAACTGCAAACCAAAAGCTTCATTTCCATTTCTGAATTGTCTGGGGACTGGCTTTTACCTTTTTAGTTCTTTTTAGGTATGAAAACCCTTAACAGCCGCAAGCAATCAGTGAAATGAATAAAGCAGCATCTTGTACATCCAGGTTGGCCGTGCCATGAAGAGGCTCCATCCCAGTCGGGCTGGAACGGGAGCTTTAGACCTGATCCTGCGATCCAGGAGATGTGCAAACCCAGCAGCGATTCCTGCCCGGCATCTATCCCTAAATCCTTTATTACATCCCTCAAAAATCTGCTCCCCGCATTTGTCCGCATTCTTTAAAAGCTTCTGGAATTCGGGATGCTCCCCCTCGCATTTCCCGGGCAAAGGCGCCCTCGCGCGGCCGCTTTGGGGCGAAACCCCCGGGTTCCAGGGGCCCGGGGAGGGGAGCAGCTCCGGCTCCCTCACGGGGTCGCAGGAGGGGTGGGGGGAGGCTGCCCGGCCCTGTCAGCAGGAGGCACCAAAACCTAAAGGAAGGTGGAAACATGGAAAATATCCGTTCTTCCTTAGAACTGCAGCTCCCCCGGGCGCCTTCCCCCCAGACCCCACACGAATCCCACACGATCGCAGGATAACGCCTGGAATCGGATTCGGAATGGGCTGGCAGGGTGACACGGCAGAGACAAAGCTCCAAACCGAGTTTCCAGGCTCTTTGCTTGAGTCCCTGACCATCCCATGCCTCCAGCAGGATTGTGGGAGCCAGGGGTGGTGGTCTGGGCTGAGAGCACCAACGCCCCAGCAAAGGATCCGCAGCAAAGCCTGCAGCATCATCAGTGGTAAATCATGTTTCACTGCCCATATGCCCTCCTGCTGTTAAAAAAATTCCTCCTCCTCCATGCTTTAAACAGGGAAAATCGTATTTTGCAGGGTCAAGTGTAAACCGGTGAGTCTGGGGCATCCAGCTTCAGTGCAGTTTACCAGCTGCACCACAACCAGTATCTGCTCCCTGCACCCGCCAGGCTGGGACAAATGTCTGAGCTCCAGGATCACTCCCAGTTCCAGTCTGGAGCTCCAGCAGCATTCCCACCTCATTTATTTCTCTGCATAGGTACTGCAGGAGCAGGAGGACATCCTATTATTCATAAGGTAAGGTGATCTGCAGCAAATTAATTTTGGACTCCATCTCAAAGCTGAAAGCAGGAGCAGATCAAATTTTGTACCACTCTGGGATACTCAACGGTGCTTTTCTGAGCCTGAACCCAAGAAATGTTAGTATCTGCAGACAAACAATGAACCTCGTTCATATTTTACGTGCTGCTGTCTGTCTTCCCTTCAATTCAGTGGTGTAATTGCAGAGAATTTGGTTTCTGGACTGTAATCTGATATTTGCATGAAAGTGATAGGAATATCCTGCCACTGAGTCCCTTTCATTTTGAAGAAACAGTTCTGGTATTATGAGATGCTTATCAAAGAGCAGGACCTCTGGGTTCCCAGCCAGAGCTCTTCTGCCTGAAGGAGCAAGGACCTTGTTCAGGTGGGGAAGGGCATTTGTGCCTGCCTGGATAAGAAGAGGATGCCCTTTTCCTTTCCAGAAGTATCCCAGCCTGTGCTAAACATTTGCAGCAGGACCCGAAGGAGCGGTACAAGGGCACTTAGGAGAAGCCTCAGGTAAGACAGGATGACTATGGACAACAGAGAAGGTGTGATCACAGAAAATGAGGAGCTTCAAGGAGCAGATGTGGATGGGAAATATACTGTAGGGATTTTGGAAGTGAGTCAAGTTCTCAGTTGGACCAATCTGTTTGTTTCTGCTGTATATCTGTTATCAGACTTTCTACTTCATCATGGAATGGAAGAGAAGGACCACTGAAGAAAAACAGGGTGGAAAAATGGAGCGAGGTTTCTCTTAAATCATGGAATCATTAAGGTTGGAAGAGATCTCTAAAATCATTCAGTCTAATTGTCAGCCCAGCCCCCCCCAGTGCTGACTAAGCCACATCCGAAAGCGCCACAGCCACACTTCTGTGAACCCCTCCAGGGACGGAGACTCCACCTCTGCCCTTGGCAGCCTCTGCCAGTGCTTCACCACTCTTTCAGTAAAGAAATTTTTCCAAATATCCAATCTAACCCTTCCACAACTTGAGGCCATTTCTCCCACTGGACAGCCTTCTCAACCTTGTGAATGTTCTGCGAAGGCAAGCACCAGTTTCACAAGAATAGAAAAGTATTTCGACCGCATCGGTCGGCATAAACAATGCGAAGACACAAACAGAACAAGAAAATCCACAGCCCCTGCTGTGCTGGGACTTGCACAGCCGTTCTGTCAAGGAGAGGAACAATAGCTTATAACTAGCCAGTACAGCCAAAATTCCAGACTGCCACCTGGGAATGGTCACTGTGCCGCTGACTGTAAACAGCCACAGCATGAGGCTTATCCACTGCAAACTTTCCCCAGACAGCTGGGACAGTGAGCACAACGCGCGGAGCTTCTCACCACGGGAGGGAAGGAGCAAAGAAAGCACCTGTTTTCATCTGGTTTGTTACGCAGTCACCCCAGTCCTGTGTTCCAGGAACTGCACTGGGACAAAATGGGACTTCTTTGTGGCTAAAGCAAGCAGGGTGTGCTTATCTGCCATTCTTATCACAGCAGATAAGAGGGGCAGTGAACAAGCTTGAATTCACTGTCCTGGCTCAGTTCAGAAACACCCCTGTCCTGGGCTCCTTGTGTGTTATTTGGATGTGTCAAAGAGCGCGAGACAGACGCATTCACAGCAAGATTCAGCACTGGCTCCACACTGGACATGGACAGGAAGGAAGCACTTAGCAGAAACACAGCACAGCTCCTCCTTACACTCAAGATAAAGGGCAAAGGTGCTGCTGAAGGTTTAGAGGTGATGCTGCACTGTGGTTCCCCACAGGAGATAATTCTGTCCCTAAACACCCTCCATCTTGTGGGTTTAACCGAGCCCCTTGGCATTGCTGCACCAGGTTGGTGTAGGATGTGCTTGCCAGGGCCTTCGTGAGCTGCAGGCAAACACTCCAGCCACAGAAAGCACTCTTCCATCTCCCCCTCAAGCCCAGCCTGCTGTGTGACACTGGTTTTACCACCAGCTGGGAGTCGGTCATCATCCCAGTCTTGCAGGGTGGGGATTTCACACCCCAGCATGAAGGTATTAAATCAGATTCTGTGTGGGGCACATTGAGCTGGTTTATCCATGATGCATGTTCCAGCTTTGGGAAGTGCTTGGAAGCCTGCTGTTCATATTTCAGTTGAGATTTATATCCAGGAGAACAATACTCAGTTACAGGAGGGCTTCGCTCTCCTGGCTGCGCCAGTAATTCCCAGCAGTTTTTCCTGAGCTGTTTTCTAGCTCCCCACTCCAAGTCATTGTCTTTTGTTGCACATCTGTCAAGCGTGACAAGGAAAGCTGAGCACACCCTCACCCAGGCAAGGGGGGTCTTTATGCACCAAAATTTCAGTGCTCTGCTCTCTTAACCCCTGCAGCACCGTACCCATGCATAGCAAAAAACCCCAGAGAGAACTGAGGGAGGGGAGGTCAACATTCCTTTCTGTGCAGGCAGTCAGACTTTGACACTGAATGAATCCCCAAGAGCCAAGGTGTTTCAAACCTGGCCAGTGCCAATTCCCAAAGAGCACGTCTGGGTTTCCCAGCCCAAGCAGGGCTTTTACTTTCAGCCACTTTGAAGAGAGAGGAGCAAAGCGAACACAAGTGACACTTCAGCAGCCGGGACGCTTCCACCAACCCTGGTTCACAGCTAGAGCCCAAATTGTGGCCCTGTGACCAGCACTAACAGAGCAGAGTCCCAGGGAACGTGCCAGCTTCCAGCACGGTTCCAGCAGCACCAATATCGGCAGCCGAGTCCACGCTGCCTTTGTTAATGATGGACAGTGAGAGAGAGCTTAATTATTCCAACCCTGGTTTACAGCAAGCAAAAGGAATTCAGGAAAATGTTCTCCTGCGAGTAAATGATTGTGTGAAGCTGGTTGGAAACACAGAGCCTGGAGTCCAAATCACAGAGAGGTGAACGTTGCCTGTCACGATGTATTGCTGACCTCAGCCTGTGCATTCCACAAGGAAGTGGTGGGGGGTTCAGGCTCCTGGAACGATGCTGTTCCAGCAACACAACTGCCTCGACTCTCTAAAGGAGGGAGAGCCTGCAGCCCTCCGCTGTTTGGAAAGAGCAACATCCAGACAGATTGCAGAGCTTTTCTTAATGCTGCCATGATACACAAATAAGAGGCCTAAGTATAATTATAGCTTGTATAATCAGTGTGAATAAAGAAATATGAAGTAATTGATGCCATATTTTATAAATATCCTAACTGTTTAAGAAAATGAAAATGTTTTCAAAAGAAATACTTTAGCGGAATGATTATAAAGCCCTTTAATGTGAGTGAGCTGCTTTCTGCAGCCAGTTTTAGATTCAATCTCATGAACATAAATAGAGTTAATTGCCCTTCTGTAAGAGCTGGATGTTAGCACATTCCAGCAGAGTGTGCATTTTCCAAAATGCCAATTCCAACACATTCCACCCAGTGCAATTTCTGCCTTTTATGCACTGCACATAAAATACACACACATCTGGGCAAGGGTGAAGTTGAGTGCTCGTAGTAGCAGCCTTGGAAATGGATTAAGACATCAGCCTTGCCCACGGATTGAGACATCAACATTGCCCATATGTTATTTGGATATTCAAGTGCAAATGTGGCTTCTCTGAATTCACCCTACAAAGGAGAGGACACTGATGTGCAAATCTGGGCAGTGGGGAGAAGGGATGCAGGGTGGCTCAGGGTGCAAATGAATCCTTGCCTCTTCCTTCTTGAAAATAAGCAGCTGCACCACAGGGGCAGAGCGAGGCAACAGTGCTCGCTGGTGAACAGGGAAAATCCTTCAGCAGAGGCAGCACACCTGCAGGTGCAGGATGCTGAGGCTCTGGGAGAGGATCTGTAGGGAAAACCGCCAGGTGTGTGCTCTGCCCCTGTGCATCCCTCTTACCTGAGCAGACACCAGCATCCCCTCCATCCCTTCAGCGAGGCCAATTCTCCATGGAGTTGCCCATCCTAGTCCAGTCCCACTCAGACCAGTCACACCCGTGAGGGACATTCCTCGCCTTGGCCATCCACACTCCCGAGCACAAAGCTCATTTTCTCTGAATAAGACACTGAGTTATACATGAGAAATGCAAATGAAAACACAACACAACTGTACCAAGAGGCCTCATGGAAACAAAGCGTTTCCATCTCCAAAAGTAAATACCTTCTCAGATTTGGTCCTACAGGACAAAAATAGGGGAATGTAAGCGATGCTAAAAATAATAAAAACCTCCTGATTTGGACACAGCTCGGGGCGCAGCACAACACGTGTTCACCACCACCAAATGGCAACAGCAGAGGAGTTTGTTCCAATGACCCGTGCAGAGGGCTCGGAGCACGGGCGCTCCCAGGGCTTTTGGGTTTCTGCCTTTAATGAGCTGGTGATGAGTGACCCCTCCCTCAGTCTCCTTCACTCTGGGGCCTTTGCTGGGAGCCCAGCAGAACAATTTGAAATCCAATTTCCTCTTACAGATCTTCTGAGACTGAGGGTGCATCGCGCTGCTGAGCAAGCACAAGGCCTGGCTCCGAGCCGCAGCCTCCCCGCCTAATCCAAGTGTCTGTCACCACCTGGGACAACCATGCACAGCAGCAGAGCGGCATTTCTGCCCCTGTATCAAATCCCAGCCTCATCACCAACCCAGGGCCTTGGGAAGGTCGTGTTTTCCCAGGGCACACAGACTCAGAGTTCTAATATCAGGCTCTTCAGCAAAGAGAGCCACCACCACCAGGCTCTCTGCACAGGGCAGGGTGCAACCTCTGCTGCCAGTCAGTGCCAAGGGAAAGGCTTTGACAGCAGCCGAGAGGCCTGCATTTCCATAGCTGCTCTGCTCCTCGCCGCCTGCAGCACGGCAGAGATGGGAGACGCTCCAGGGACTCTGCCAGCAGCTTGCAAACAGGGACCAGGACAGGTCCCAGGGCAGCAGCGTGACAGAGAGGGCTCCCTGTCCTCTGCTTGCCTCGGTTCTCTCCACCTCTGCTTCCCTTGAGCTCCAGTTCTGATCACAGGAGCCAAGCCAATAACTCTGGAGGCACATCCCAAGTTTTCGGAAGATTTACGGCACTGTCCTTCACCCACTTCTTTACTCCAGTGCCCAGGAGGATGCTGTGCTGGTGGCTGGAGCTGCAGTGGGACTTGGGCTAAAGACAAGCAAAGCGAGGACCTCTCTCCACTGCCGTCAGACCACCCAGAGCTGTTATAGAGAGCTCACCATGGGCCAATAACCCAGTCTTTTTTGGGGGTACCCCACAAAGTAGCAGCCTGCACTGAGCCACTGTGCCACAACTAGGCAGATAAACCCACCCTCAGCCAGGCCAGGAGCAGCCACGGCCGCTCAACTACGAGGCAAATGTGCATTAAGTGTCTGTGAAATGAAACGCAAAGACACAGCACTCACTCCTGCTGGGTCACGTTCTTTTTCGAGCCAGGCTCTTCAAGACCAGAACAAGGGTTTGTGTTCTCAGCCATCAGGAGCCCTACAGTTTGGGGAGGACAACACTGCACTTGGCTCCACGCCTGAGCTGAACACTGCCCCATCCATAAGCAGTTTGGCTTCTCATTCCTATGATTGGCTTGATCTTGAAACCATCTGTTTTCCCTCAGCTTGCATCCAGCTTTCGCTTGGACAGCAGAGACCTTTCCAGCTACAGCCTCTGGGCATGGGGGTGGAAAAGCCACTTCACTTGCTACTCTTTGCTGCTGAAACACCAGGTTTGACTGGGGACACACATCAATGACCCTTCTTTTGCAGAGACTTGCAGAATCTGTTAGTGAGGAGAATCAGAGAAACAGCCATGGGACAGAGCTCAGAGGATGCAGTTGGGGCTGCTTAAGCTCAATCCTTGCAACAGGGCAGCGCCCACGCAGCTCAGAAGCTCTTGGCCCATGCTGGCCCTGCAACACACAGCAAAGCTCTCCAGGAAAGAGGTGCCTGGTCCAGCCTAGGACTCCAGGAAAGAAAGATGCTCTTACCGGTGAGAAGAATCTTTCAGCAGTCTGAGAACCTGTGATAAGTAGCTTCCTCCTTGTAATATTTGTTTTAACCTGTCAGTGTGTTTTCTGCTCCCAGACAAATGCGGTCTGGATTCTGTCACCAGGAGCTCCAAGTGCGCTGGATATGGCTTTGTTTCTTTTCCAAGGAGTGGAACCAACATGAACATCACTGAACTGGTCCTTCCCTTCCTCTCCTTGGGATGCTTTTGCTTTATTTCAAGGCTGTTATTAGCTGGCAGGTTGTTGTAAACACACATTCTGAAAGGCACTAGCAGCCAGCACACGCAGCGCTGGTGCAGCAGGGACAGAGTGATGATTCCTCATGTGCCACGGTCAGCAGCTGGCAGTGCCAGCCATCCAGGTGGGGAGGAAGAAGCAGGGCTCTGGACCCTCACATCAGAAATAAATGGCCTCTGGGGCTGCAAAATGGGCCACGACCAGCTTTGCCTTCTGGCCACTACCCCGTGGTCCCCAGCTCCCCAGTTAGATCCAACCTCAGTGGTGGCTGCAGCACCACACCATCACTGGAAAGGCTCCTGACACCGTGGAAAAGGCTGATCTGCAGGTTCTGGGGAATGCACATGAGCAGGGGACCTGGCACTGCTTGGATAAGGGCCCTCTTCTCCAGGCTGGAGCTTATCACAGTATCATAAGGTTGGAAAGGACCTCCGAGATCACCGAGTCCAACCTATATCCCAACACTAACACCAACACTAACACCATCATCTAAACCATGGCACTCAGTGCCTCATCCAGTCTCCCCTTAAACACCTCCAGGGTCGGTGACTCCACCCCCTCCCTGGGCAGTGCATTCCAATGGCCAATCACCCTTTCAGTGAAGAACTTTTTCCTAACATCAAGTCTAAACTTTCCCTGACGTAGCTTGAGTCCATGCCCTCTTGTTCTGTCACTGGTCACCTGAGAGAAGAGACCAACCCCTGCCCGACTACAACCTCCTTTTAGGTAGTTGTAGAGAGCAATGAGGTCTCCCCTGAGCCTCCTCTTCTTCAGACTAAACAGCTCCAACTCCCTCAGTCGCTCCTCGTAGGGCTTGTGCTCCAGCCCCTTCACCATCTTCGTTGCCCTCCTCTGGACACACTCCAGCATCCTGACATCTTTCCCAAACTGGGGGGCCCAGAACCATACACAATATTCAAGGTGAGGCCTGACCAGTGCCGAGTACAGGGGGATGATAACTTCTCTGGTCCTGCTCGCTACACTATTCCTGATGCAGGCCAGAATGCCATTGGCCTTCTTGGCCACCTGGGCACACTGCTGGCTGATGTTGAGCTTCCTGTCAACCAGCACTCCCAGGTCCCTTTCTGCCTGACTACTCTCCAGCCACTCTGTCCCCAGTCTGTAGCTCTGCATGGGATTGTTGTGTCCCAAATGAAGTACCCGACACTTGGACTTATTAAACATCATCCCATTGGAATCGGCCCATGTCTCCAATCTGTCCAGGTCCCTCTGTAGGGCCATCCTACCCTCTAACAGATCAACCCTTCCTCCCAGCTTGGTATCATCTGCAAACTTGCTGATGATGGACTCAATCCCCTCATCCAGATCATCAATAAAGATATTAAACAGGACGGGACCCAACACCGATCCCTGGGGGACACCACTGGTGACCGGCCGCCAACTGGATGGGACACCATTCACCACCACTCTCTGGGCTCGGCCATCCAGCCAATTCCTAACCCAGCACAGAGTGCTCCCATCTAAGCCACGGGCTGCCAGCTTCTCTAGGAGTCTACTGTGGCTTCTCTAGGAGTCTATGTTGAGCCCCAGCTCCTGAAAGCCATGCAGCAAAGCAGGGCAGAGGGAAAGAACTGGGCATGTCCATCAGTGGCCTCCTTGTGTTGGACCAAGCAGAGTCCTGCCAGCTGAGCCACATAATCCAGCCCTAAAATTCACAGAAATGAACTGCACAACCCTGTGCACTTCTAATGCTGCAGAAGGGAAAAAAGAGCATTTCCTGCAGATGTTTTCCTTTCACTGGGCCAAACCTAGACCTGTCATAAGCCAGAGCAATGCACAGAGGAGGTGTTTGAGCCTCCCATGCTGACACCCAGTGCAATAATTCCTGTTCAATCTGGCAGGGACACCATGTGATTCTCCTTCAACCTCTCAGTAGCTCATGGTGCCAAGTCTGCAAGAGCAGGTGAGGTACCATATAGTGAGGATAATGAAAAACAGCTGCCAAGGAAGTGTCTGGAGACAGCAGCCAACTGTCAGGCTCAGGATAAGCCCTGTCTCCTAGAGCAGGGAGACAAGATAGCTGCTTCTCTGGGAGGGCCCTGCAGAGGTCATTTAGCAGGAATGGATACGGGAGGAGATTTTCCTATTAACCCTTCAGTTGACTTCAGCACGGTTAAAATCCTGGTTATTGTTGCATTTAGAAGCTCATCCACTAAACAACGCCGTCCACCCAAGCCCTCTCATCGCATCTGCCGTCACCCCCTGCATTATAGGGTGCATCTTCATCAACCGCACAAGGGTGCAAACGCGCTGCTTCCCTCCGGGCGAGGGGAGATGATGCTGCTGAGGAGATGCTCTGGGGGAAGAGATAACTCCCTGGTGAGGGGTGTGTGAAGATGCTCCCCACCGTTCCCCGCGGCCGCCGTGAGGTGGCATCCGCCTCCCGCGGCTGCTGCGGCCGGGGCGGAGCGGGGGGAGCCGCTCCCTCTCTTCTTTCCCCCCGCACCACATCAACAGCTGCTCCCCCGTTTGCCGTTGTTGTCAGAGCTGAAACCGCCCCAACTGCCTGCGGTTACAAAAACGTTGTCCCTACACAGGACCGCGTAATCCCCCTGTTTATTTTTCCTCTGGTTAAAGCCAGTAGGAATTCGCATGTCCTGGCTGTAACGAGAGCAGCTGCCCAACAACTCTGCTCAAAAGCTCCTCTCTCCACTGCCTGAATCACCTTTGGATACGCTCATGTGAAACTCCTGTAGCTCAAAGGTGCTTTCAATCCCAAGTGTTGTCCACTGGCACCTGAGGCATTAAACTGCATTTCTCGGAACCAAGAAACACCTTGGGGAAAGCAGGAGCATCTCAGCTCCAGCTTAGTCACACGTGTTGAATCCAGGTGCTCAGAGGACACAAACCAGGACATTCAGATCAAAAAAACTGATTTAAAATAATCTTTTGCGTTTAAAACTTTGAGTGATTTTGCTTGGCTTTCCTCGCTCTCCTTCTGGAGAAGTTTCCTCTGCTTAAGAAGCAGAGAAAATGAGGAGTTCCTGCACCAGATGCCTGGGAGTTTCCTGACCAAACTGCAGAGCGTGACAACAGGACAGCGGCATACATGCTCTGAGAAAGACTGCCTTAGTGCCACTAACTGCCCAGTCGAGGGTACATCCAGCCAGCTGGCACCCCCTCCACACCATCCCCTGCATCCCACTCTGCCCCGAGCACGGCCGCTGGTGATGGAACATCTCCCGCGAGGGAGAACAAGTCAGCAGGGAGCGTGAGGGCATCGCAGCCAGCAGCCCTGGCACCAGCAGCAAGCTCTTTGGTTTAACATCTCCAGGGCATCAGAAAAGCAAGCACAGCTCAGACCTTCACCAGAGAAAAACCTAGGCCTTAAAGTCTCCTCCTTTGGCCAGCTGAAGTGAGTCTCTGCACTGAGAGGAGAGCAGCCTGGAGAGCTCAGTGTGCTCTGCAGGCCAAGGTGCTTGGACAATGATCCAAGGCAAGGACTTGGGAATGATGTTAACACACCAGCTCAGGCAGCCACACTGAAATGCACTAAACCAGTTCTCTCGTGCTTCACCTCCCACTGAGATAAACAATGACTTTTGCATCTACCACAAGCCAAGAAAAGCCCAAGAGTCTGCTGGGAAAGCAGGAAGCTGGAAAGGCTGTGCTGTGCTTTGGGTTAGGGCTGAATCCCTCCTGGCTTTCCTTTGAGCCTGTACAAACCTGTGCATGATCCTGAGGGACTGGGAAAGGGATTGTGATGTGTGGAACCCGAAGGGAAGCCTTTCTGACTGTGCTCATGGCAGAGAGCATTCAGGAAGCTGCAAGAAACTTGTCTGTACAGAGGGATGAGGTATTTGAGCCCAGAAGGGAATTTACAGAGAAACATAAACTGGGCATTTTGGGAAGCCATCATGCTTTTCCAACAGGATAATAATGTCTAGGTCCCAGCTCTTAGGCTGTTTAATGATCCTTGCAAACAGCACAGCAGGCACTGTCAGTAATGGCCTGTAACGGGGCTGCTGTAACGCTGAGCTGGATGCTCTAGTCCTGCACCATTTCCTTCTCCAGCTGGAACAGTTCCCGCTCCATCGATCCTCGGTCACTGTCAGGGGACATGCAGCTCCTTCGTCCTTCTGCTGCTTCCCAGGGGTGTCCAAATCACCATGAAATTACTGCAAGCACTTGGGGCAAACCATGGGGAGCACCACCCTCCCTCCCCAAAACACGGCAGTTATCAGAAACTCTCAGCATGGGAGCAGAAAGTGGTGCAGGTGATGTTTTATAAGGGGGAGACCCCCCCCCCAAAAAAAAACAAAAAACCCAAGTGTAAAGCAGAGTTATTGCATTTCAGAAATGACTCGATTATTGCTAAGTGTGCAGTAGGAAATATCATCCCTGGAGTAGCTGATTCTAACTGTAACCTGGCTGGGAGTAAAAGTGATTTATGCCACTGATCCTTGACTTTAGGACCCAAAGTTGGTCGAGATCAAAACACTGAACACACACAGCTCAGAGCAAACAACAGGAGAGCTACCAGCCCCCAGCTAATTGTTGTAGAAAACTGTGTGTGAAATTACCAACAAAAAGATCAATACGAGCCAAGGGGATGCGTTGCTGCAGGGCACTGTAGGAAGGTGGGTGGCTGAGACTCACACATCTCTCCACCTCCTCCCTTTGTATCTTGTTTTACCAAAGCATTAGAATATTTTTTTGGTGAACAGGTCAGTGACACTGAACAGAAATAACGATGGCCAGTGAATCACAAACCAATGCAGTGCAGTTATTACACACAAGACAGCCCACAACCCTAATGCTTCTGCTCTCATCCGAGTCCTGGGGGATTTTTGACTCCAACAACACAAATAATGTATATTCCTGTGGGAACTCAGTCAAGAGTTGTCAGTGCTGCTGCCACAAAGTCTCACTGGTTTTATTACCACATCATCTACGGCCTGGGCAATTTGGAAAGGTCAAAGTCAGGCAGTGAAGAGCAGAGTGTGTATCAGAGAGACCACACAGGTCAACACAATGTTTCACTTCAGAAGCTTTCATAGAGAGGCTCCACAAGTCTCCTTCTTAGCAAAGCATCTTTGTCTTAATACAAAAGGGTCACATACATGCTGACCCATCCCCTCCATCCAAGAGGAATACCTGTCACCCGGCTGCTTCCCACTCCTTGCTCCAACTCTTCAGAGTGCAGGTGCTCCCCAGAGACAGGTCCACCACCATTCCTAACCAATAAGGCCCAGGAAAGGCAGCGCTTGCCGGGGCTCAGGACAAGCTCAAAGCTGGCAAGGACCCCCAGACCTCGCTCTCTGTGGTCCAGACCCATCCATACACCTGGTAGGGTGACAGCCCTCTCCTCACCCTCCTCTTTTGCACAGGACCCAAATCTACAGGCAGAGCCAGCAGTGTCCAGGGAAAGCTCAGAGCCTCAAGGCAGGCAGAGAGAAGGTCCTGCTGTGACAGATGTGGCTGGTCTGCGTGGAGCATCCCAGCATCTGCAGGGAGCATGGGATGCTGCGGGGTGTAAGGGCCATGGGAGGACAACATGATGTAAGGAGCAGGGCCTGGTGGGAATTAGCCCCTTCTCACCCGTCATCTCTAATAAGAACATCCCTTGTCAGCACAAACCCGTTCATGTTCACTTACAACATCTACTTATAATACTGACAAAACCATAGGACATAACCATCTCAGACACGATCCAGAGCTTCCAAGAGCTTGAGAGAGAAGGTGGTTTGCACCAGCAACAATTCCACAGCGGGGGTTGTGGTTTGCGCTGTGGATGGACAGCTCAGCCAGGTGCTGGCATGGGACACGGCTGAGGCTGCACTGGAGGGAGCCTGGCTGCACCCCAGGCACTGCCCAGGCAGAACACAGTCTGGCTCGCTCCTCACCCGAGCATCAGCCACACGCCCACCTCCCTCCCCTGCTCTGTCTCCGCTGGATCCTGCACCAACAGCTTTTCCCTGTTTTCCCAACTCCAAACCAGCAGCCTGCATCCTCATCATGAAACCCTGGAGTCTGGTCCTTTCTTGCACTGGCTTTGTCTCTGCGCAGCAGCACTGGCAGAGGAGCAGAGGGAATGGACCACCCTCCTCACCCAGGGAGCAAGCAGAGCAGTGCTCCAGAGCTGGTCCAGCGGTCTCTGTTCCAGCCAGGCAGCTCCTGAGGTGGCACGTGCTCTCGAGCTGCTGGAAACCTTGATCCCATTTGGAGACCCTTCTCCTAGTCTGTCTGGTCCCTGCACCCCAGAGCTGGCTGCTGATGTCCTCAGCCAGTGGGCGAGCATCAACAGCCCTGGGGCACCTCGGGGTCTGCATCGCAGGGCAACGATACTGGGCCTCCCCGGAAACACATTTTAACCCCCTGAAGCATTCAGGATCACCCAAGGGGCTGCTGCTGGCACAGAGCCGGGCGGTTTGGCAGATACAGCTCCAAAGAAAAAGAGGAGGGGGGAAACTGGTGGAAAAATGTCCCCTCCAGCCCTCTTGTTGAATTAAACCACATGTATATTTTTAAAATACAGCGGAAAGGAACGACTCTCCAGCACATGTTCAAGAGCAGAGTCTTATTTCAGAGATCTCAAAAAATTAGTGGCTGAATGCTGAAACAATATAGCCTTTAGACAGGGGCATTTGGAATTGATTAACAAGCCTGAACTCATGCGTTCAAAATTAAAAGTTAGTACCTCATGCTGGTAACAACTGTCAGCTACTAAAAACTGAGAGGGGCGGGGGGAGAAATCAAACCGAACACTTCATCATCTAATGCTCCAAATCTGCAGAACTTAGACCAATGGCCCCTGCCTTCCCGCGTGCATCACCTCCAGAACTCACTCTCATGATTCTCAGGAGCTGGCGACAGCTTGTGTGTGCTCACACACGTGAGCACCAGTAGTGCTGAAGAGCCCAGGACATGTTTCACATTCCTGGAGCAGCTCAGATGCTCTGGCATAACAATCCCAAACCCCCATTAGCTCAGCCAGACCCAGCTCCCCAAAACCCCAACCCACCCTCATCCCCAAGAGCTTTCTCAGGGCATCTCTCACCACCGTGCTGCTGGCAGACCCTACTGTGCTGAGAGCAGCCTCTTTTGCTGCTGAGGAGTTCCCTTCTCTCTCGCTCTCCAAACCCAACAGCCAGCTCCCCTCCAGCCCACACTTGCAGGTATAGCATCCCAGGTCCTTCCCATCCCTGGGAATGTACTGCAAACACAGCCAGTGCAGCTGCAGCCCCTTGCCTGCGTTGTGGCCAAGAGAGCATGGGACCAGGAGCACAGGGAGACAGGAGGGACATCCTTACACTCTGCAGGGATGGGCACAGCAGGTCTCTGCAGCACACCTGGGGAAACACGCACCTTGCCAACCCTTTAAACCCAGCTGTACCGTGCTTTTGCCCAGTGCTGTGGAGCTGCAGCAGTTTGCCTCCACAGGGCAGTCAGGCTTCCACAAGACCTTTTGTTTTGGATATGGAAAAATGCAACCTGACAGCAGCACACAGCATCCACTGCTTCCAGCTAAGAGACAGTCACAAAAACCTTGCACACTGCAGACGACCTTTTGTATCACCAGTCGGCATGCTGAGCTTGGTTTTGGTACCAGCCCTAAGGCAGGGAAGGAGAGGTTTCCCACAACAAGGCACAGAGCTTCACATCCACACTCGGCACAGCTGCATCCCCTGTGCTCTGGATCTGCCCATGCACTTTTGCCTCTTGCACTTGCCCCAGAGTTTTCCACTGAAGACTCTCCTACTTCGGGCACAAACACCACCCCAGGGTGGGGTCTCAGCCCTGCGTTAGTTATCTCGCTGCAAGCAGGGACAGCATCTCCATCCCAGCAAGACCAGCCCAGGACTGGGACCTCGTGACTGCTCTCAACAGGCATCTCTTGCCCACAGTCAGAGAGGGCAGATTAATCCTGCCGCCTCTTCCTGAGGAGGAAGATTCACATCCAAGCAGAGCAGAGTGCAGCAGGGAAGAGCATTTGGTGTTGCTGGGAGGAGAGAGCAGAGAAAGCTCTTAGAGCCAGGGATGCAGCCCCTGTTAATCTGCTGAGGCTGGAGTATGAGGAGCTTTCTTAGCCGAAAGGCACTGAATGCAACTCTGACTCCACTCGGGAGCATTCCTGAGCACAGATAATGATTATTATTGTTTTCTTGTTTCTTTAATGATGTTGAACATGCTCCGAGACCTTTAATCACAGAGGAGATTACAGCAGACTCCCAGCAGGCTGAGGAAGGCCAAGAATAGCTGTGCTGACAGCACACCCTGCCAGGAGCAGCCTTCAGGAGACACGGAGGGATTGGGAGGGGAGCCGTCCCTTCCCTGTGCCCCAGGCAGGAGGCTCCCATCCAGCTCCCTCTGTGCCAGAGGATGGATGGAAGGAGCCAAGCACAAGGGAGCCCCTCCAGCACTGCGGGGCAGCCTATGCCATGACCACAATCCTGTCCCCGCACCTCTGGAGTCCCCTGAGCTCCTGTCCCCAGGTGCACTCCCCACACAGGCAGGGTGGGAGCCCCTCGCACCAGGCATCACCCATCATCTCCACCAGCACCAGTTGCTCTGGGGTTGGGAAAGTGGGAATGGAGCATTTTGGTACTAGACCTGTTCCCACAGCTGTGGGGGCTGTGCCAGGTGCTCTGCCCAGCATGTGGGAGAGGTGCTGGTCCACAGCAGCCCATCTGCAGCCACTTGCTCCATCCAAGAGACTCCGGTGCTTTGAGCACTGTGTTGGGGACAATTTTCATGTTTCAGAGTGTGCTGTAAAGCCAGCAGTAGTCAATTTCCAAAAGGATTTGCCTCTCTGGGCACATCGCAGAAGGCAGTGAGCAAACAGCTTGAGAGCCCCCTCCTGCTCCCCAAAGTGGCCCTCGCCTGCACCGAGGCGTTCACGTGGGAAACTCAGGGCTTCTTCTGTGCAGAGCGCGAGGCATTTTCCCTTGATATCAATCTCACGGTATATCCTTTAATTTAGTAATATAAAAAAGAGACTATTTCAAATGAAATATATTCATTTGTAGGACACAAGGAATTATGAATTGATAAAGGTTTCCTATTATCTTATAAAATCTACCACGCCAATCCTTCAGCGAGGCCCGTAATTGCAAGCAGATGTCTTTCTCTGCTGACACGTTAAATAGAGGCAGAAAGACCCACTGCTATCTCCCATCAACAATTTGCACTAAAGCAGAGAACAGATTTCGCAGAACAGAGCTGCTGGAGGAGAAGGGAGATTAAGTTCCTGCAGATCGGGCATCTAAGCCTTACAGCGAAATGAGGCAGCTCGGGAAAACAATGAACTCTAAACAGTCCCTAATCCCAAAGTAACCAAAAGCTTTTGTGAAGGAAAATGAATTTTCTGTAACTAATACTGCCAGAGAGCTCTGGGAGTGAGGCACCGCACCACGACGGCGAGATTATCCAGCTGATAGGTCCTCGGGCAGGCTCTCCCGCACACCGTAGGCACAATATTGGCTTTGGGACATCTGTCCAACCACGTGGGAGAGCGGCACAAGCCCAGGACGGCACAGCCACAGCTCCTCCTGCCCCAGGACATCACCAAGGCCCCCATCCGCCCATTGCAGCCGAGGGGCACACAGCCCCACGCGCCCCCTCAGACCCTCTATCTCCAGTATCCATGCTCCCCACTGAGCCCACCCTGCTGGCCCCGCAGCACAACTCCCAGACACCAATTCTGGGGTCTGGCTGTTCCCATCCTACCAGTTCATTCTGTTTCCAGTGAAGAATCCAGCTCCCAGTTCCCAAGGGTTGGAGCTGGGCAGCTGGAAGTGCCTCATCCCATGGCGGCTTCAGGCAGAGCACACAGACCGGGAATCGTCAACAGAAGTAGAAGTGACAGGGTGTTTAGCAAACATTCAACTCAGGAAGCTTAAAGGGTCTTCCAGGATTATTAACTAAACATTTAGCAGGAGTGAGACAAAAGAATACAGAACGGTGAAGAAATTGTAAACATGCTGGGGCAGGCGTTTCGGGGCTGCACGGATTCAGCTGGGCAGCACCGTGGTTAATTATTGAAGTTGTATCACCCATAATTATGTCCCACTTCTCCAGCAAACATTAATTCAAGGGAGGGGATTTTATAAACATTAGCCTGATATTAACATTTTATTAAGACCATTCAACACAAGACTTTAAATGTGCCACAGAGATCTCCGGAGAGGTGAGGAAATCCCATCCTTCGTGGAGCAGTGTGGTGTTTGGCTCACAGTCCCACAGGCAGCCAGAGTCCCTGGCAGCCAGCATCCCAGCTCGGCAAGGATAGCCCAGCCAAAGCCACCGCACAACCCTGCGAGAAGGAACGTGGCTCCAGGCAACCCTGCAGTAAATTCCCTCGGAGCTTCCGCAAAGGAGCTTGGCCTTCTCCAAATCAGTTCTTTACCCCAGCTGACAGTAACGAGGGAGCTGCCTGGGCTGGGTGTGATCAGCCACCCTTGAGGATGATGGATTTAAAGGCATCACATTTGTATCTGCCTAAGGGGGCTGCAGTTCATTATTTGTGGGGTTTAATGTAGTTCTGAGTACACACTCACCAGCCTGCCGGAGGCCGGATGCCCTCATCTCTTCATTTATTTTCAAGCAACAGCAGACCCACTCTCCACCATCCTTCCGGGGCTGTAATTTATTTATACACAACACTGCACCTCCTAGTAAATTAATCTTGCAGCCATATTAATAACTGAAGAGTTTGGAGGAAGCCAGATTGAGGCAGCGAACTGCAAATGCAGAGGTTGCTGATAGCATAACGTGCCCCAAGCTGAACTGAGGAAAAGAAAATGCAGAACAGTTTTAGTGACTGTGCTGATACGCCTGGTGATGGCTGAGGAGCAGCACAGGGAGAACCTGCTTGGACCCAAACGGGCACAATAGCCTCCAGACAATCAGCTCTGGTTTTATCATCCCTCTTTCCTTGTGAACACCCTGCATCGTGGCACAAAGTGCCCTTTCCTATTGGCCCTGCGGCACACGAACCTACCCAGCTCAGAGCCCAGAGAAATGCTCAGCAGCCCAGTCCTCAAGCAAAACCCAGGCCTGGAAGTGACAGCGGCTGCGGGAGGGACGCTGCCTCGCCGGGTGATGCCTGCCCACAGTCAGAGATGCATTCCCTGCTGCAGCCACCGCGCTGCATCAGCGCGTGGGTTGTCACTGAGGAAGCAGGTCATGATACGGCCGCTCCACTTTTTTGTCCTCATTGCAGGGAACGATATCCTCAAACAATCACAACAGCTCACAAATGTCAGGACAGACAAGCCAGAACATCTTCTCCAGGCACGTGCTGGACCAAGGCAGAGCTCACCCACAAACACCACTCGTGCAGCATGTCACCCACCAGATCATCAAAGTCTTCTGTAAATTTGGTCTAACGTGTGCAAAAACAACAATGGGACCTCAAATAGAGCTGCTCCCTGCACCTCGAGGATGGGAGCGGAGAGCTGGATGCCAAAGAGTGCAAGCAGCCACAGCCCACACTCGCTGCCCTCAGGTACAGCTCCTTCCAGCCATGCCCTGGCTTTCCTCCTCCTTCCTTCCTGAGCAAGAGCTTGGCAAACATCTCCTGTTTGTCTCTAAAGGAAAAATCTTACAGACAGCAGTGAATTTCCAGGCTGCGCGCGTTTCTGCAGAAAAGCAGGACTGTTTGCCAGTCGCTCGTGGCTCTGGGGATCTTGGCAGGCTGTGAACGAGGCCCGCTCTGCGCCGATGCCCCCATGCCCATGAGTGGAGACACATCCATCACCCTGATGTGCCGAGAGGAGACGAGGCCAGGCCTCCCCCAGTGCTTGTGGTCCCTGGCACATCCTGCGGCCGACAGGGACGCAGCAGACCCCGCTCCTGCCACGCAGGCAGCATTCTTGTGGCTGGCTGCTGGTCCAGAGGAGATTCCAGCCTCCGCTGGGAAGGTCTAGAAACAAAGCCCTCATTTTCCAAAGGCTGGGAGACTTCCGCGAAGCAGCCGGCCACCCTGACAGGTTGATCCACACTCGCTCCCTTGCGGCTTTGCTCTGGGAAGGCACACGTGGCAGAGCCCCCAGAGCTGGCTCTGTCTGCAGTGTGAGCAAGAAGCCTCCCAGGAGCAGATGAGCCCCCCAGCTTGCCCTGCTCCCCTACCAAGGACGTTCGAGCATGACTTGGACACCCATGGACCATCCAAAGGGAGCAGCTTAGCCCACAGGTAGCACATTCAGAGGCTCAGGTGGGATTAGCTGGGGAAGAAACAGTAATGAGAAAGCGTCTGTTCATTCGCAAACCAGAGAGTTTCGAAGCACTTGCTAAAGCTGCTGAAACGCTTTCACCCCTGACTTGATCTAATGGGAACCTTTCTCTGTGGTGGTGCCGCTGAGAAGTGTGCAGGGCTTGGCTGGAACATGAAAAAAGAGCCTCTACATCAGGGAACAAGGGTTTCCAAACACGGCTCTGGCCTTGGGGTGGAGGTTGGCTTTGTATGCCCATGTCCTTTTCAGGTGTCACCCAACACGATTCAGTGGGAAAGCAGGAGCAACCACTGGAACAGTGCAGCATTTTCTCTGCGATGCTGCTGGGACTGGAGGGGAAAGGAGTGTTTCTCTGTGGCTTTGGAGAGCACTTCAGACAACACCCAAAACTCCCCTTGGAAAGGACCTCCCCTGTTCACCTGGATGCCCTGCACATCCTGGTCCCTCTCTTCAGCCAGAGGGGGGATCTTGTCCCCCTCCTGTCCTCAGCAGGGGAGCAGACAGGAGCAGAGCAAGGACAGAGCCATACTTTCCACATCCACACACCCTCCCATAGCTCAGGGCTCGCTCAGCCAGAGGTAGGACTGCTGCATCCATTTGTTCTTGATGGATCTTTTTTCCCACAAGCATCTGAAAGGGAAGGAACCATTTCTCTCCTGCTTCCTGCTCTGTTCATCATCTCAGGATATCACAAGCTGTGCTCGTGCTTTGTACATCTTGCCTGGTCCATGCTTTGTGAAGCTGCACTCATTGCTTTGCAGGAGCTTATCTCCATATTAGAGCATAAATGTCTCCCCTGTTTGTGAAAAGGCTCTGCAGAGCTCTCTGCCACTCCTGGAGGTCATTAGATCCTCTGGCAGGAGCGGGGAAAAGGAGAGCTGGCATTTTGCAGCCCCAGGCTGCAGCACTGGCGTGTTGGGGGCCTCCAAAGAGAGGAGAGCTTTGATGGGAATTATTACTGAGCCCCGCTGAGAGGGCAGCAGGTCCACAACAGCTCACAGGGGTGCATGTAAACACAGAATCTTTTAGGTTGGAAAAGGCCTTTAAGATCATCGAGACCCTTTCTAGACACTGTCACCAGGCTGCCCAGAGCAGATGGGGTGCATCACGCCCTCGTCCTCCACTGTATCAATAGAGCTCCACATCAGACACACCAGGCTGGTATCTGCTCTTCTCCAGGAGAAAGCCTCCCTAATTACTCAACTGTCCTTTCCAGCCTTGCATTTCCCAGCAGGAGTCACATCAGAACGAAGCCTGCCAGCAATGCAAAAGGATGGAAGATGACTTTCATACAGCACGACAGAAAACCATATTTGTTTATAACTTAACTACAAACTGGAAGCCAGAAACTCAATTAACAGGCAGTACTCAACAGAAGGAATGCTGGAGCAAACAAGATAAACATTATTGGGAGGATAAATTGAGTCACAAAAGGATGATATTGTATTTTATGTAAGATTCATACTTCAGACAACCCTGGCTGCTGGCAAACCTGAGCATCCTTGTCCCCCACAATGGGCTGCTGCAACCCTCACAAAAGTCAGAGGTAGTTTGCCCACTGGGGACACCCAGAGACACGACATGCACTGCTGAGAGTTCCAGCAAGAGCCAGACTCCACCAGGGCTCATTTTCAGCCTACTTGAACAGTGGAACTTGTTTCAGAGCCAGGCCTTGCTCCCACTGAGCACAGGAGCCTAAACTAAAGTACATTCAGGGTTCAGTTGCAGATCAGCAAAGAGCCGAAGCTCTTCCCTCACTTTAGGTGTTTCTTTGCACCCCCAGGAGTTCAGCAGGGTCTGAGCACTCCACGCTTTGCACAGCCATAGTATCCATTAAATTATTCACACAGACAGAGGATAAATCATATATACATTAAATTCAGCCCCCATTTACTATACAGCAGAGCTTCCAGAAGCAGCAGGTACATCCAGGACGATACAACTGGAGTATCACATCCCATAGACAGCATATTCCTGCCTCTCGGAACACCCTACGGCCCCCCCATGAGGCAAAACTGGAGGTTGTCTCCCAGCAAAACAAGATGTGTCTTAGTTTAGATTGAGTATTTACACAAATGCTTATAACTTAACTTAAAACTCACTGCAACACCAATATTTGAATGATGGGCAAGATAAAATGTACCCACAAACTGCAAAAAAAACAGGCAAATTCTGAGTCAGCAGACACACGGTTTCTGATTTCAGCACAGATCTGTTTGCCTCTCTCTGCAGCCCTGCATGAGCTCAGCTCCAGGCACTCAGGTGCTTTCCCCACAGTTCACACCACATTTCCAGTCTCAGCAGACTCCTCAGAAAGCAAAACAACACAAGGACAGCAAAAGCATCCACACACAAATGCTGGCTGTGAGCCTCTTTTTATATGACCTAAAAACTGCAAGAATTGTCAGTTCATTCTCTGGGCAGACGTCACCAGCAGCTGTGAAAGGAACTCCATTTGTGAATTTTCAGTAAACACATTGACTCACTCCCTGCTCTCTTGGAGCCTGCCCTCACCTTGGTCAGTGACTACAGAAGACGCAGCAGTAAAACATTGGCAAAGGAAAACACAAAGCAAAAAGCCTTCACCCCAGCTTCTGAGCCACCCCAGATACATGCAAGGAACTGGGACAAGGAGACACTCCCTCCCCCCCCCCCCCCCCCCCCCCGCAAGCAGCACCGGCCTCACCTGCCCTCACAGAGATAGCACTGCTGCAGCCGATGCCTCTGGTCACCAGCACTCTGGAAGGGGAGCCTGCTGCTCCCTCCAAGATATTTACCCTCCTGCGTGCACCTGGACCTGTCCCGAGCTGCAGTGCCTTCACACCACTCGCCCTTTCCCCATCTGGTGGGTGGCAAATGATTTTGATCAAAACAACCTGAGAGCAGAATGCTTGGATGGAGAGGGCAGATTTCCAGCAAACACACCTGCTCTCCTTCCAACCCCATGGCAGATTTTCTCCAGGAGGTAATGGGAAGGCAATTCCCACACACAATAGTATTTGCCTGAAGGGTTTCACTGCTTTCCTTTCTTTGCACCAGTGCAAGCTAAAACGAGCTTCAGCTGCTTGGTGTGCAACAAGGACATTACTGAGGAACAACTATATTGACAAAACACTGGAATGCAGCAGTGGTGATCTGACAGCGGATTTTTCTCTCTCCAACCTCGTGGATCCAAGATTTAAACTTTGCCATCATAGCTCGCCAGGCAGCCTCGGCGAGAGGCTGTGGCTCATGAGGAGACAACATTCCAGGGCCCCAGGTAGAATGAGTAATGCAACTGATACAGGAAAGGCAATAATAAAAACAACTTTCAAAGAGAAAAAAAGGCATTTTATTGAGGAGTTTCTTGTTCTAATCATAGAAAACAGAAGCCATAATGTGTTTCTTGGGTGCTCCAAGATAACCAGCATTTCCACTCACCATGTTCCGGCTCTGAGCCACCACCCACTTCTGACCAGGCTGGATTTGTCAGCCTTTACCCATCGCTGCACCTCATCTATCTGTGATGTTAAAGCCTATGGTTTATTTATTCCTTTAATTCATTGATAAAGCACATTATCTACAATGATTAATTTTGTATCAAAGAAACAACGCTACTACAAATGGTGGCCTAAGACAACCTAGCAGGACTTTCTACAGAGATCGCGTCCTAAATCCGTCGCTCTGTTAGCTGTGGAACAGCATCCTCAATGCACTCTGTCCCCATGTGGGGAATAAACAGCAATCCAATGCATTTACCAGTTCTGAGTGGGGCTGGTTTAAACCTCAAAATGAGTATTTGTTATTTCACTTAACTGCTACACAACAGGATTATCTCACGTCGTAAGATATTCACTCTCTGAGGAGTCGTGATTGATGAGAACACAAAATGGAAGCAGGACAGCATAATTAACGCAGAGCAATACCGGCCTGTGGAAAAGAGAACTTGTCCAATTAGCAGAATAATGAATTTCAGCTTGGATGATAAATGTAATCACTTGGATGCAATATTCTTTGTCTTTCATAAACTATTTGACCTCGTGCTAACATGACATTTTGATTAAGAAGAAAAAAACCCAGAATGAGACGAAGCCAAGTTGTCACACATCAAACAGACAAAAACCTGGGAACTGATAGGTCCCACAGCGACTGTGGAGAGGGGAAGACAGAGATGATGTGTTTCCCATGGCACTCCACAGGGACCAGTCCTTGGTCTTCCACAATCCGGTGTTTTGCCGGCAGCCTGAAGAAGCCATAAAAACTTCCCTGGTGAAGCTCCGGCATGACCCAAGCTGGAGGAGCCAGCTGGGAGCTCTGCCCAGGGGGAGCCCCAGGCTGCTGGGCTGCCAGCAAATGGTAGGCAGCGAGAACTGACCAACTGACCAACACGTGTGGGCAGCAGCAGCACCAGCCACACGGGCAGGAGACACTGCAGTGGAAGGAGGGTTGCTCAGCTGAACCCTGCTGCGGCCACAGTCCCAGCGAGGCCAGAGGCAGCGCCCTCTGCCATCAGCCCCCTCTGCAGTGGGGCTGCAGCATCCTCACACCAGGCAGGGCCACGCGGGACTGAGGGGCTCAGCCAGCTCGGGCATCCTGGCGCCACGTTACAAGGATGCCAGTCCAGGAGCACTCCCAACCCAGCTGATCAAGGCATCACAAGGACCCCAGGGTTAAGGCTTCAACTAAGCAGGCTTAGACTACAATGGGATTTTTTACATGGGTTTTCTCACTGGCCGGCTCTGGTTCAAACAGGAATTCACTTAGGGCGATCCTGCAGCCATGAAGGCCGGAGAAACATGGTCACAAGGTGCTTCCTGCCAGCATGTAATCTCTTGACATAGCTCCACACCCCTCTGCTTGCCCTATTTACCTGACGGCTGCTGGGTAAATGAATGTTCCTGTCTGTACAGCAATGAGTCTTTGGAGATTGTGGCTGTGAATCGGGTGTGACCTCAGCAACTGTTTGGTGCCCACGCGTCACACTCGCACGCCCAGGCGATCGGGAAAATGCCGGCAGTGGGGAGGTGGGAGGGCTGGGGTTGGTGAGGGAAGCTCCAAGGAGCAGGAGGAGCAGGAGGGCTTGGCTCCAGCATCCCCACTGCAGAGGAGCGAGACTGAGCTGCCGTGCTGGGTTGTGCGAGGTCCAGGTGGCGGCTTTTCCACCGCCCGCTGCATCACTTGAAGACGGATGGAAACGTTGGGCAGTCAGGAGACTTCATCTTCTTCATGAACTTCTTGAACTCCTTGTTCTTCTTGTCCCACTTGTAGATGGCTGTCAGCAGGTACTGGGTCTTCACCTGGCGGCCCATGATGAGGAAGTAGTGGCCCAGGTTGTCCAGCTGATGGCAGGGGCAGTCGGCCCCATTCTTTAGGTACAGAACGAGCTTCTTCAGGTTCTTCTTCCGGATGGGTCCCAGCTTCAGTGCTTTCCTCTTCCGTGGGATGATCATCTTGTCCCCATTCTCCTTCTTCACCTCCTTGATGGTCATCTTCAGAGCTGAAAAACAAGGCAGAAAGAAGGGAAAACCAAGATGACCCCTGGAGCAAACAAGGTGTTTCCCTCCTCCAAGCGCAAGGAGACTCTGAAAGGGCCATTTAAAAGGTCAACTTGCCTTCTCACACTTTTGTTTGCCATCACTCCTGGCCCTCAGGTACCTGTGAAACAACTTTCCAAGCACTCAGCGTCCCTACACTCGAGCTGCAAAGCCCCATGGCCAAGAGCTGTGTCTGTGGGTCTCACGCACAACAGACGGAGCCGCACACCTGCACCCACCCCAAGAGAATGGGACTTAATCCCAGACAACTTCCACGGAAAATATTTTCCTCTTTGCGTTCAGCATTTTCCCCGAGTTAATCACAACCCAAATAAAAATATCCATGTTCCTTCACCACGACCAGAAGGAGGAATTCAGCATTCACAGGAATAATGATGAAAATGTGTTGTACATTAAAGTATCGCTTCTGTGCCATTTGGCTCTGCCTCTTTTTGGGGAAAAGCACATATGGCCAAGAATTACTAACATATTTCCATCATTTTGGAGTTTACTTCAGAGCAGCAGACAAGCAGCACCCGGGTAGGTGATTAATTGTCTGCTGTCCCTTCTCATCCGCCTCTCCGAGCGCGTGCAGCAGCCGGCACGCAGCAGCCCCCGGCTCTGGCAGCGAGACGCATCCCCGCAGCATCGTCCCTTGAAGTCCTGCTCTGCTGGAACTTGTAGCAATGAACACATACTGCTTTCTGGACAACAGCTCTGCTTCCGTTCCAGACCTGACAGGCAGGAGGGCAGCGCGATGACAACCCCGAGAAGGCAGCAGAGTCTCTGTGTCACCCTCACGCTCCCGGCCACTGTGCTGGTGACAGCAGTAATGGTATTCAGCTGCCTCTGTGCCAAAACCACCTGCTGCCCTTGCCAAGAGCCCTGTCGTGTTGTGCTGTTACCGTACAAGAAAGCAATCCAGGACTGGAAACCCAAGTGAAATGTTCATTCCATCTGTTTTCCAAACTCAGAATGTTTCAGGAGCTGAAAAGACGCAAGCTTTAAAGAGCTAAAGACACTGAACAAGATCAATTTGCAACCAATCTGGGAAATGCAGTGAGCAGTTTTCAGGCAGCTCTAAGCTCCATGACATTACCCGGGCAGCAGCGCCAGTGTCCCTCAATGCAAACTTCCATCTCTTTCCCTGTTCTGACTTTGAACCCTCACACTCAGCACTGTGGTTGCCAGCACAGGAGGAAAGCTCTAACACCAGAAATAAAAGACTTCTTTGAAATGGCTTGTTTGCAAATTGCTTTGCTCTGACTGCTGCAAGTTTAGATTCTTGTTGCTAGAGGAAGAAAACAATCTGGCAGCTAGTGGAGGTGCTGTTCTGCTCCAAGAATCACAGTCTATGGAAGACAAAGAGGGACTGATAATCCCATGCTGTGGGAGCTCACAGCCGCTCTCTTCCCTGCCCAGCAGCAGTTTATCTGTTTGCAAGCCAGCGGTGCAGGCTCAGGGAGCATGGGAGCTGCCCAGGTGAACCATAAATCCAGATGTGAACTAAAAACTCATGTAAACCTCCCTCGTGCAAAGCAGCGGTCGGAGCCAAGATCAGATAACACTAAGGAGGGCTGATGAGGGGGCTGGCCAGGGCTGCAAACAATTTGAGTGGGACTCTGCTCTTCGCAGCAACAATGCCTGTCTCACCGGCAGCAGAGGGAGTTTGCAGCGCTGCCCGTGCGGAACGCAGCCCGCCTCAAGGAGGGCCAAGTGTCGGCTGCCTTGCTGGGGACTACACAGTCACAGGAGCGAAACCAGAGGCATTACACTCAGTGCCCAGTTCCCACCCTCTGCCAGTGACCTGGCTCCCCAGCTCCCCCTTGCTCTCCTACTCGAGATGCCTTTGTTAAGCTCAGTCCTGCTTTCCAGGTGAGATCCCCGGGCACGAAAGGCAGGTTTCACTGCAGCAGGGCTGGACACGCATCTCCAGCATTTTCCACAGTGGTGCCTGAGGGTGCATTTGTTCCCAGCTGCACCCAGCTCTGAGCACAAGCCACCCCACAGCAGGAGCAGCCCCTGGGCTTGTGGCATTCCTAAAACACAGCAGATCTGGCAGGGGGGAACATCATGCAACTCGCCTGGCATTGTCCCGGCCTTGGGGGAAAGGCTCGAGCGGGACAGATGGAGTCTTGGCTCCAGGATCCAACTGAGCTGCCAAAGCAAACAGCTTCGTCCCTGGGAGCCCTGGCCTTCCTGCTCCCCTCATGCTGCACCAAATCCATCTCAGTGCCAAGCGGGAGAGGAGCCGAAATTACCTCTGAGAATGCAGGATGCGTTTGCTCGTACAGACTGAATCTTCAGCCTCTGCTGCGGGAAGGGAGCTGAGCCCGGGAAGAGACCGGGGCATTATTCACAGCACATGAGTGCATGCAGCCTCACCAGCTCCACAGCCACAGGACTGCCCCGGCATCACCCCAGCACCAGCTGCAGTACCAACCCCTGCACCCCGTGCACTGCAGCGGCTCCACGTCAGGACCAGCCACAAGCGCGTCTTCCCCTTTGCTCTTACAGGACACGCACGTGTTCCAGAACAACCTCCTGTCAAATATGTGCTCCCTCACTAACTCCAATCACATCTCCTCACCTAACACACTCAACATCTTCCTCTTTCATCCACACTCCTGTTAATCAAAGTGTCCACCGTGTTCCTGAAGTTGCAGAATTCTCCCCACTCCCTCCGCTGCAAGTGCCCATGGACAGGAGGCCTTGGGGCTGAGGAGAGAAAGCATCGATGGGAGCACCAATGGAAGCAGGAGCTGATTCCAGGCCATGGCACGAGAGAGGTGACAGCAGAGGAGCCCCATTCTCCCAGCACTGCTGGTGGCCACCGGCAGCCGGGACCACACATAAAACCCGGAAAGCCTTTTCCAGCCAGGCATTGTCCCAGCTCTGCTTGCGACATCACCAGCACTGCCAAGACACAGTGCCGGATCCGGCACAGCACAGTGCCAGGGACTGCAGCAGGAGCTGAGCAGCATCCCCAGGGATGTCCCTCTGGGACATCTGTGCCCACAGGGATGAGCACAGGGATGATCCTCCCTGCTGTGTGGGCCTGCCCAAGAGGGAGGCTCTCCTCTCCACTCCCCTCTTGGGCAGCATGCTTGCACTGGGGCTGTGTGGCTGGTGGTGCTCAGGGCAAAGGGGACTCCTGCACGGCACAGGCAGATGTTTTACTTTCATGCCCTACACAGTCCCAAAACACCCTCAGGTACATCTGCTCACAGGCGAGTCATGGCAGGAGACCTTCCATACAAGCCAGCGTCCAGCTGCCCACTTCAAAGGCTCTTCCCAGAAAAGACAGAAGTGAAAGCATTAGTCAGGCTAGAAGGGAGAAAACAAAACAAAACAAAAGCAGATTTCAGGATTTAATTTGGGACTCAGCAGCTCTCAGCCACGCTGTGTTTACAGCAGCAGAAATCCTCCCGGGGTGCTAACCCACACTCGCCGTTACTGAGCCCCAGTCACGAAGCCCCGGTGTCTGCCCACGCTTTGCTGCGGCCAGGAGAGCTGTTGCCCAGAGCACAGCACAGGCACTGGCGCGCTCACCAGACCTTGCCCACTGCCAGCAGAACCAGACGTGCTGTACAGCCCTTGAACAGTGCAGGGGCTCCTTCAAAGAGCCCGTGTGCACCAGCTGGCAGCTACAACCAGCTTACCCTCATTGTCCTCTCACCCAGTGTAACACCACAGCATCAACCAGCCCTTCCTTCTCCCAGGGCATCATCCAGCAGGACCAGAGCACCAGCAACAACTGAATTTGGGAAGAGAAGCTCGGCATGGGCAGCCTTGTCCCCTCCAAGATCCTCCTCTCCTGCAACTCTAAGCCACCTTGCACTTTGCTCCAGCCCCGGGATGCCCGTGGAGGACACGCGAGAGGGACAGTGGCAGCTCTGGATGCACAGCTGCCCTATCTCCAGCTGCAGCTCCCATTGGCAGCAGGTCAGACCCCCGTCCGGGGTGATGCAGCCCCATTAGACCAAGCCAGGAATGCGGCCCTGACCCCAGACAGCTTGTACCGACTCCACTAGCTCTAAAGCAGAGGGAGCAGGGAGCACTGGAGACACGAAAACGTCTCTTTTTCTTTCTACTAAAATGGAATGGGGTAGTGAAAGTGTTAGCGCACTCGGAGTGAAATTGCTCTTGGCAACAGCAGTTCCAGGAGCAGCAAAGGCCCCACAGAGCTGGTTGGGTTCCAGCCTGACAAAGCACAACTTGCGTTTCATCACCTGAAACAACTCTTACTGCTGTCCCCACAGCTCCAGCTTTCCAGTCCCAGCTGCAGCATGGCGAAAGAAGAAACCCAGTCTCCCAGGCAAACTGGGAGCACCACCTTAGAGCAAAGCACCCTCCTTCCCTGACACCAGTACCATGACTCCTGAGATCTGTGCTGCAGCAGGGGCTGCCACAGGCTGGGATACGTGAGCCCCTACATCCCACTCGCCGTCACTGTGCCCCACAGGCACCTCCAGCCTTTTTCCAGCATGCAGGAGCCTGGGACTGGGATGCCCTCTCTGCTGTTCTCCTGCCTGCACGGACAGGGGCCCCATTCCAGCACCTCAGGGGCAGGGAAGGGAAGGTGGGAGAAGGGAAAGCTCTGCTGTTCCTTCACCCTCATTGCTCCTTCCTTTAAAAATCACTCAAAAGGAGGAAACCTGCCAGGAGACACATTAGGGCTGTAACAGGAGAAGGCTGCAGGCAAGGAGCTGTCAGTCACCAGGAAAAATAAACAGCGCATATTGATTGCACTGCAGTCTCCAGTGCAGCGCGAGCCCGTTCAGCAGGGTCCCCTCAGAGCCCAGAGGAAGGGCAGAAACAACAAATAAAATCACCAACAGAAACAGAGAGGAACGAACTCCGGGGCCAGCCCAGCCTGCACACTGAGTAAGAAACAGGCAGGCAGAGGAGGCAGCTGTGGAAGCACATAAGGGCATCTCGCACTTCATCTGCATCCATCGCTCTCCCCAGAGCTGCACCAAAATCTAAATTGCCATCAGCCCACACGTTCCCGGACCCCCGAGCTGCTCTACAGCAGCAGTAGGCAAAGCACTCCTGGCATCTAGTCTGTAGGAACCCATGGGGTGCAGGTGAAACCCGCAGTAACGTTTCTGTGGGATTGGCGCAGGACGCGCCGCCAGCTGCCCCATGCAGCACCCGTTAGTTTAAACATATATTGTAGGTGTCTGGCTTTGATGAGGGTCTGTAACCTGTCAGCTGCCAGTGTTTTCCTTGGTGGAAGTGCGTGAGAAATCTCAGTCTGAAGGGTCAGGAGTGCCAGATAAACACCTCTCCTTGAAAAATCGCCCCATGACAGCAACCCCCAAGACTAAGCAAAGATCCAAGGGCCACACACTGCACTTTTGAGAAAACTTCCTGAAGTCCCAGCCACCTTCGCTGGCTGCTCTGTACACCAGGACAGCCCCAGGAGCGCCCTGCGCTGCTGCCACCTGGACATGGGGCACACGGTGACACCACGAGCTCCTGGACACAGCAGAGAGGGTCACCTGATCCCCTCTGTCAGAGCTGAGCTCCTCCAGGTGAGCCCGCATAGCTAGCTCCCACTTCTCTCCCTCCATGCTGGCCTGGGAACAGGGACCCATCTCCACCACCCCTCAGCACAGTAGGAGAAAGGCCTCTTGGAAAACCTTGACAGTCATTTTGGATCGACTAGGGTAGGCACCAGGGGCTGAGGTCTCCTCTCCTTGCTGCTCTGCTCCTCGTGGCACACGGTAACACCGACTCTGGCTGCTCACTGCTCGCCACAGCCCTGCCCAGGGAGCTGCCTGCCAAGAAATATATCCATCCTCTGGACACTGTCACCACAAAATATCCCAATAATAAACTTACTCTGTGGGCAAGTCAGTGTCTCGAGCCGCTCCACTGAGGCCCAGAATGCTTCTGGTTTGGCCTCTGCTCCCTGCTGTGGAGTCATCCCAAAACACAGCGAGGATATTTAGTGGCAGAGGCTGATGACAAGCATGCCGTTAAACTTGGATTTACCTTCCCAGTACTTGCTCACCAGTGGGATTTCACTTCACTCGCTCCTGGCATGCCTGCAGGGAGGTGACAGGTATTGGAGTGCCCCTCAATCCTCTGCCAGGATGTAGTTCCCAAGCCCAGAGCCCCTGGATGGGGTGATGTTTTCGCATCACCACAAACCCAGGCACGCGGCCCCTGCCCAAACCAGGTGCGATGGCCCCACAGGCCACTCGCTCCCTCCGCGTCAGCTGGGAAGCTCCCTCCCGTCTCTCCCCAGGGACACAGCAGGGCAGGGGCAGCTCTTGTTCATCTCTCATCTTGTGCCAGCCTGGAGCAGAGCTCCGAGAGCTCCAGCTCTCCCACCTCTGAGCACTCAGCCCAGAGTTGGGTGAACGACACATTTCACTCCCCAGCCAGGCTGCGCACCGAATCCTTGCATCTGTTACCCAACCTGGCTCAAAGTGCACGCATTCCTGGGAAACCATTACATGGGAGTGCCTGCCGCTGCTTTTCCCTGTTAGAAGAAGTCTGTGCTGAACTTCGGACTCCTGGCATTCCAAATCTGCAGGAGAGCTGAGAACTCATTTCCAGCAGGAAGGGTAATTCGCCAGCTCACAGAGCAGGTTGGGGTTTGCACAGCGCACTCTGGCACAAGGCACATTCACGTGCTAATCCCCGAGGAATGCACACCTTGTTCAATACGTCTTTAATAACCTTCCGGGAAAGTTACATACACCAGCAAGGATGTCAAAACCAGTTAATTCTGGGCTTGAGCTGAGAAAGCTGATATTTTCCCCTGCAATGCTTTTTTTTTGTTTTTAATGAAGTTCTGTTTACCTACGATTGCCTGATTCACTCAGCTGTAACACATTTAGGACACAGCTTTCAAGTAGCTCTGCATATTTTACACTCACTGCTCGACCCTAGCTAGACAAGGTCTGGCTTTGGGTTTTATACCTGGACTTGACCAGAGCAGCATCACTTTGCTGAAAAGAAACCCAACAGTACAAGCAGTCTGCACAAAGAGGAAGCTGGTTTGCTCCTTCGCGACTGCAAGCAAAATAAGGGTCCACCCTTTGCATCGGTCCTGCAACTGCAAACAGCAATTGCAGCCAGAGACAGGAGGGAGAAGAAATAGCCCTGCAGGCACCAAGGTCAGGGAGAAAGGAGCAGGAGAAGGTGCTCCAGGAACCACAGCAAAGATTCCCCTGCAGCTGGAGCAGGTTTGCTGGCAGGGAGACCCTCACTGGAGCCATCTGTTCCTGAAGGACTGCAGCCTGTGGAAGGGATTCACACAACACAAGAACATGGGAACACCAGGATTAAGTTATAAAGCCCTTGCCCTGAGTTCACCAGAGAACAGGCTCTGCCACTTCTGCCTCATCTCCAGACCATCACCATCTGGTTTCCTGCTCACAGCTGGGGCTGACAGCAGCGGTGGGGCCTCACAGGCAGCAGCATCGCTGCTTTGGTGGGTGATCCCACACCTGGGAGCTTCATCCTGCACGGCATTTCACCAGGTGAGGCAGAATTGATGCTCTGCACCGCGGCAGCACCGCAGGTGGAGCGATGCAGGAGCACAAGCACTGCCACCAAGATCCCGCTGCCCTGGTCCCCATCTACGCTCGGCCACAGGAGCCAGACACGTCCCAGACATGTCCAGTCCTGTCCCACGGCTGTGTGGGCATGCTGACACTGACATCTAGAGGCACACTCACCTCAGGGAAGGGTCAGGCTGCTCACAGGCAATATGGCCATGTTGGCCACTGTGTCGGACGCACCACTGGCTACACTGCGCTCAAAGCGTGCAGGGACACAGAGTGGCCCAGGACACAGCCCATGCAGGAGCCACACTGCCCTGCACCCACCACGCTGCCCTGCACCCACCACTGAACCCTCCCCATGCCCTCAGTGCTTTTCCTCACCGAACTCGCTGGCACAAAGGTGCTCCACGATGGCCTCCGACTTCATCTCATTGTCACACGGTGGACAGACCGTCGTTCCTGCCAAGAGGAGAGAAGAGATGGTAAGGAGCCGACTCACGTAGCACTGCAGAGCCAGGATGCCCGTGCTGTCCGAACATTACCCTCGAGGAGGGCACAGGCCCAGGAACTGTGTCATGGGGTCTTGGCCCCCAGCCCTGTGGGATGACACTCGCTGTGGGTCAGGAGCCATCCACCTCCTGCCAGCCCCACTCCAGTGCTGCCAGCGGCCCCACAACGGGCACGGGCAGGGCCAGGCAGCTGCCAAGAGTTGAGGATGGCACTGGCAGGGAGAGGGGTTTTCAGGGCCAGGCGCTCAGCTGAGGGAGCTGCTTGCCAGCAGCGTGCTCAAACACCAGCAGGGCAGGAGGACAGTGCCCAGGGATGGTTCACACACCAAGGGGCCATCTCAGAGCCAGGTGAGGGTTCAGGACCAGCACAGCCCAGCTCAGCACAGTCCCCCTCGGTGCTGGGACCATTCGGGGTGGCACTGGGCAGTGACGGACTCGCAGAGCTCTCACGTGTGCCGCCCCTCCAGCAGCCCCTCCAGCACAACTCTGAGAGCAGACGTCTTCTCTGATTTGTTTTTGGTCTGGCTACAGGCCTGAGGCTGCCTCGTGGTACAGCAGAGGAGAGCCAGCTCTGCTCACCATTCTCCTCTTGGGAAACACCAGTCCAGGATATTTCACTGGGATCAATCCCGGGAGGAAAGCTGACTTCACCCAGAGAATAAAAATCTGTTCCAGGTTCCTGTCTCCAGCCAAAGCAGAGACCACCCAGCAGCACAGACTCAGATTTGTGCTACTAGCAGATGAATTTATGGAGCTGGGAGATGCTGCTTCTGTTCCCAGTCCAGCAGAACACAGGGCTCGTTCCCATACAAGGGAGTTATTCTCAGGAATGGCACTGCAACGAAACATCTGTGGGTCCCTGCGTGCTCGTCCTCTTCCAGCCTGGAGTGAGGGTGGCAAAACCCATAGTGTTGCTGGACAAAATAAAAACTGAGAGGTGTCCCAGGAAGGGGGTGCAGAGCCCAAGCAGCTGGCAAGGGAGGCACAGCCACGACCCACGCTGACCACAGAGCTGAGTCTTCTCAGTCACAGATGCCCTGTGGGACTTCAGGCATGACATTTGTTTTCTGTGGCTTCTTCTTTCCCTCTGCCCCCCACCCCAGATCCCTTCTATGCCAAATACGTGTTCCTGGGGTCACGCACCATGTCTTTATGAATCACATATGCGGAACAACTGACCTCCCAACTGCCATGAGGGGCAGGTCACAAGGAGCCGTCGTGGCACCCAACATCTCACCCCACAGCCCTGCTCCCAGTATCACGGTACCCGTGAGAGCCACCCATACCTGGGCAGCTCCCTCTTCCAAATCCCTAATACACAATTACCACTTTTACTGTCTTGACCTAGAGTGACATGGGCGGACACCAGCCTTTGGAGACACGATGACATCCCCAACAATTTATTTTTAAAATCAGCCATCGGAATATTTCCATCTGCACATTTAACGAGCTCGTGACAAGGGAGGGGGGGCACTCGCAAGAGGTAACAGCCCCAGCTGTCTGTCCCTGCTGCAGTGCCAAGAGTCAGTTCCTGTGCTGGGACCACCCTCAGAATGAGAGGAGGTACCTGCCATGCATCAGCTCATTCCTGGGCATCCCAGTGGGCAAAGACTTCCCTGTGCCTCCGCAGCCAAAGGGCATGCGAGGAGACTGGCTGAGCCTACACGGGCCAGACAAACAACACGAAAGCCACCTCTGTGTGCTCCCTATGAGCTTTCCAGGCAACCAAAGGAAAAAAACACAAAATGGAAAATAAGACTCATTGTTCCCTGGTGAAAACACCGGCTTTGTTTTAGCTGCACTATGGCATCCCCTGGGAATGCTCTGGCACACCCAGGATGGCAGGGACCCCCCTCGCTACAGCGAGGGCCTGGAGCTGCTGCAGCCACCCTGGGCAGCCCCTTCCACAGGGCAGCAGATCCCCTGCCTCCCATGGTGACATAGAGCATGTCTGCCAGCCATGCTGCCAGCACATCCAGCCAGCACTCCCGAGGAGACACTTCCCTGTGGCTCTGCTGACACCCCGGGTAGGATGAGTGCTGCCAGGGGTCCAGCGCAGTGTGAACAGCAGCCACACCCACACCCCTGTGCCAGGGTCAAGCCCCAGCATGCCACCCGTGCCAGGAGATCCGCTGTGGCCTGGCAGGCAGGAGCAGGCACCCAGTGCTCACCCCAGCTGTGCACCAAGCAGCTCCACGTGCAGGGAGCATCCTCCAGCCCTGCCTCCCACAGCCGGTCGCAGCACAGCTGTGCCCAGGGCTGCCAGGAAACACTGTCCCATGCCAAGGGGAAGGGAAATGCTCCTCTCCTAAGAGACATCCCATCATGGCAAGGCCAGGAACATGGATGTCAGGGCCCAGCCAACTCTGCACTCCAGGAAAACTGCTGTTCCACGGAGCCACATCCCTCCTGAGGCACCATGGCAAACGTCTTCCAGGCCAAAGCTCTGCTCAGGATCTCACTGTCCCCTTCCCACGACACCCCAGGCTAAAGGAGGCAATAAGAAGCCCAGCCACGACTCAGATCCTCCCACCTTGGGCTGTCCCACCTGACCTCACACCCTCTGCAGCACCCAGCACCATGGCTCCCAGGATCCGGCACAGCCGCTGGCCTCCCAGGTCTCTCCAAGCACAGCCTTGGGCTGCTTCCAGCTTGCTTTTTCCCCTGCTGACAATTTTCTAACATCAGGCTTTAGAGCCAGCTTACTCCAGGGGCAGGAGAAGGAATGTGTAATGCTATATTAATCTCCAACTCCCCTGACGCATCCTGCGGGCCTGTGGGTTTTACCACCCCGCACTCAAGGAGAAAGGAATTCAGCAGGTCAGCTCTTTGAGAGGCAGAAACAAATTCCAATTTTGAGGTGTTAATGGGGAAAAACACTGAAAGGGCTCGTTCTTAGTAGTGCCCAGAGAAGAGGGAGGATACGGCTGGGTCCTGGCACTCAGGGAATGAACAGGAAACACACATCGGTGCCCGAAGAGGCTCCAGGAGCTGATATTCAAGGTAGATGCACACAAACTGCAGATAGGGTGCTGGGTGCTCGCCAGGTCCAGGTCCACATCACAGCAGTGGCCACAGTGAACTATAAGTTTGCTATGTTCACTCTTAGCTGTTTGGGGTGAGAGCATCCCAGCACACACATGTGCGGCACGCAGAGCTCACCAACCAGAGGATTTTCATAGGAAAACACGTGCCAGATCCCTCTGCCACAAGCTATGCAAGCTGGCACCTAAGGGCTGCAGGTCCAGCCTGGCATTACCAGAGGGCGAGCATTCCCAGCTTAAAGAAGTGTTTTCCAGCAAGGGTGCACGTCCCCTCACAGGGAAGAGCCCCAATGGGGTGACGGGCACAGGAAGCTTGACCTGGCACCGCCGGGGCTGCTGGACCCCGTGACAGCATCTGCAAGGGTTTCCCCTGAAATATTCCAAGCAGGGACGTGAAGACTGCTCTACTCAATGCTGAAGAGTTCACGTTTGCATGACAACTTTAAAAATTTACTTTCTATAAACATCCTTGTGAACAAATTGCTGATTTACAAGTGCTTGGGACACAAGTTTTGTGAAGCCCTTTAGCAGACAGTGGTCTATCTGAGTGGCTGCAATACCTCCCCGCAACACACCCATCTCCGACTGCACCCTAAGCTTGTGCAGAATGAGACCTATCCACACTCCAAATAGGACCAGCAATAGGTCAAAAAGGACTCAGACTTGAGCTGATAGAATTCCTTGTAATAAACTCACTTTAGTGATGCCTGTGAATGATGGCATGGTGCCCCAATACTGTGACGATGGGCACGTTAGCAGCACCAAGAGAAAGTGGTAATGTCCTGCCCCAGTGCTGCTGTCACAGCAGGGCTGAAAGGGGAACAGAAATTTTGTTGCTAAACTACACCAGGGAAAACTTAGCAGATGCTGCTCACCTAGAGGACTGTTGCAGCTCAGCCCCAGCTGCCCCAGGAGCACGCTTGGTTGCAAGTCCCCACAGAATAAAAGCAACCTTTGCACCTGCAACACAAGACTGACTGCGGTCTTGATCAAGGGTCTAGGTTCATAGAGGACAGATTATTTTACAGCCTTCCTGGAAAACAAAGAGCTTCCTCCTGCAATCGCATCAGTAAGCACAAGTCATGCCAACTGTGCTGCCATGGGCACCATATGTGGAGAGGCTGGGTGCCTAGGAGTGAGAGCAGCCAAACCTCATCCCTGGCACGGGTACATCCTTCACACCTGCCTCTGCTGAGGCACACAGAGGTTCCCTGTACAGCTCTGGCGGGTGTGAGCTCAGGCATCCCTCCCTGTCTGCACATGCTGCCCCATCCCGCTCAAGCCATTGCTCCCTGCTTTCCTCCCTGTGCTCCTGGGGACACCTCTGCTGCAGGACGTATCCCCTTCCAGCTCTGTAACCAAAGAGCTCCCAGAAGCGTGCATCCCACTGGGATGAGGGGCTAGCACTGCCCAGTCCCCAGCCAGCGAGGGCTCCCAGTCGAGCACGACATCAAGCCTTTGTCTGCAAGCGACCACTGCAAAGGGCGACCCTCCCTCTGGATGAGCTCCGTTCACAGCACAGAAGCCAGGGCAAGCGCGCAACCTCAACACGGCTCCCCATCCCTGAGCTCCTCCAAGTGCCTGCACTTATTCCCTGTGAAATCAGAAGCAACCACCCTTTGCCATAAGCTCCGGACACAGGAAAGCATTACACTCTTTATAGCCCTCTGCCTTCCCCCTCTACAAAGAGTCTCCTGCCAGCCTTCCAGCATGCCCCGATCCGGAATGCTGAAGCCACACCAGGATATTTACTTTAAAAGTTTTCAGCAACAAGCCTGCCTCACTGCAACTCGCACAAAGATGAGTCAGTCTGGCCCCAGACTGATCCACCACATGCAATGAGGACAAACACAAACCACGTCCACTTTTCCAGCCACTTCTTGCTGCCTCCCTTGTCCCTTTACAGCCCACCTGAGAGTGCAGGGATGGATTCCCACTGGAGACGTAGCCACCAGCTGCCCAGCCTCTAACCCCAGGACAGCTCAGGAAGTGAGGTTAGCCCACTAGGATTAGTGTCACCATTTAAATCAGCCAGACAGCACTTTCTGCCTTGGGGGACCACGCATCCCATTGCTGCCAAGAATGGCCCCGGCAGGGACCAGGTTTGGGAGAGAAACTGCTGCCAGGGCAGCGCAGCGCCTGGAGGATGAAGTCAGAGCCCTGGTCCATCATGGACCAGAGCCCAGCTTCCAGTACCTGCACAAGGATCAGAACAGCCACACACCCACTGTGTTCCAGCACCATCCCACGAGGGGATGGAGGTGAGGAGCTGGCAGGGTGTCCTGTCTTCCTTGGGACAGAAGCACTCATAGAGTGCTCAGAGGCTGGTGGAGGACTGCTGCTGCAAAGCAGAGTGCAGGTGAGTCTCCTCCTGCTTCACGACCACCTTCAGTCTCACACCTGCTGCATCAGCTCAGAGCACCAGGAGCAGGGATGCAGCACTGGTCACCCCTTACCTTTGGGCCTGGAAACCTCGGTGGCATTGGGAGCCGTCATGGCAATGCAGACGTCATCCTGGGGGAACTGGTCACACTTGAGCATCTCTGGCCAGAAGAAGCCAAAGAACTGCATGACGGGCTCGCAGGAGTCGCGCACAGCCTCGCAGAGCCAGCGACACGGGTACACCGGCCGGTCCAGGCAGACAGGGGCAAACAGGGAGCAGAGGAAGACCTGGGTGCCCATGTGGCAGTTCTTGTTGAGAAGCGGCACCCAGCTGCTGGCCTGGTGCTTCACCTCAGCCATGGTCTCGTGGTCCAGCAGGTTGGGCAGCACCATCTTGTCGTAGCCCACGCTGTGGCAGAGCCGCAGGTCGGCAGGGATGGCCACGCACTGATGCGGCTTTGCGTAGAACCGTCCGCCGGGGTAGGGCCCCAGGTCGGACTGGTAGCTGACATAGTCGTACTCACTGGCCCCACCGCAGCCCAGCAGCCCACAGGCCAGCAGCCCGACGGCCAGCAGGACCAGCGCCCGTAGGGTGAGCGCCCACCTGCCGCCCATTGCCGGCACCAGGGACCCCCAGCACCGAGCAGGGCGATGACCGCAACTGCTGCCCGGTTCCTGCAACCAAGCTGAGCAGAGCCGAGCCAAGCTAACTCAAGCCGAGCTGAGCTGAGCCAAGTCGAACTGAGCTCAGCAGGGCTGCGCCGTGCAGAGCCGAGCTAAACCGAGCCAATCCGAGCTAAACAGAGCCGAGCCGAGCCGAGCCGAGCCGAGCCGAGCCGTGCGCGTGCGCCCGCTCTGCTCCAGCTCCCGCTCCCGCTCCCGCTCCCGCTCTGCTCCTGCTCCTGCTCCTGCTCCTGCTCCTGCTCCTGCTCCCGCTCTGCTCCCGCTCCCGCCCCGCTCTGGCGCCGCCGCCGCGCGCCGCGGGTTTGTGCGCCCCCGGCAGCCAATCGGGGCGGTGCCGCGCGTCGCTGTCAATCAGCTCCCCCACAGCCAATCGCGCTACGCCTCGGCCCGGGGAGCCCCGTCCCGCCCGTCCGAGCCCGGCCCCGACGGCGCCGGTCGCGTCCCGGGATCCGCACCCGGCATTCCCACACTCTGCGCTCTGGGACTCGCAGCGCCGCACCCCCTGACCGGCACCCCTCATCTCGGGACCCGCATCCCGGGATCCGCACACTGCATCCCCCCATCCCGCATCCCGGGTCCCCCACCCTGCGTCCGCGGACGCAGCACCCTGAGACCCCCATCCCGTGCCTCCGCGACTCACACCCCCGAGAAGTGTACCCACGGGACCCTCATTCCGGGACCCACACCCCGCGGGACAGCAGCCGGGAAGGTGCCCCTTGTGCCGTCCCAAGCTCCCCGTCGCCACCGGGCACCGGAGCCAGGGCAGCTCCAGGCACTCCCCAGCGGCTCCTCCGAGGCTGCAAATGCTTCTGAGAACCTGGGCTGCACCGCGCAGACCTCAGTTCCCTGTGGACAAATTCCAACAGAAAGTATGGTATTTGCAAAAAAAAAAAAAAAAAACTAACCAGGGGAGAGAAAGGGTCGTTTTGTTCCTTGAAGAGGCACCGTGCCTCGGTATCCTGGCTCCGGTCCCGTCAGGGAAGCTGAAGCCGTGCAAGATCCACATCCACCGCTTCCCAGCAGTGGTGCCAGTCTCTGTCCAGCCCTGCCAAGGAAAGAGCACGTGTCAAGGAGCCCGGCCATGCTGCGACCTGGAGCTCCATAGGCTGCTCTGGCAGTTTATCCGAGAAGCAGTGAGGCCACGGCAAGCCTGGAAGCCTTCGGCCGCAACCACACATCTGTCAGAGACAAGCAGGAGATGCTCAGTGCGGCAATGCTGGAGTGATGGGACAGGAGCACAGGGCAGCCCTGCTCCCCTCAGCAGGCACCGGCCACCACACTCCCGAGGGCCTGTGGACACCAGCTGCCTCCAAAACTGGCAGCTGGATACGCGGAGCCCGGTGGCCATGAGCCCACTGGGTGCCCACAGTGCTCTCGGCCCAGGCCAGGCAGAAGGAGCTGCCTCAGCCAAGGTCTGGCCATCCCACCACGTGCCCACACATCCACATCCCGGGAGCTCTCCTGATCAAAATAAAACCCAACCAGTAGAAAGGGTGGATCTGTTTTGTAAGGAGGTACAATGCCTCAGAATCCTGCCTCCAGTCCTGCCAGGGAAGCCGAAGCTGTGCCACAGCCATATCCACGGCATCTCCTGAGCTCCCTCCTACAACTCCCACAGAGCTCCCGTTGCTGCTTTTCACTCCAACAGCTCCTGCTGTTAAGGACAGGAACTACACCTCATTGAGAGGTAAATGGAGAGGCTCTGCAGCCTGGAAGCCTGAAAGAGCCACTTCCACCTGAGGGCCAGCGGAAGATCGAGCCCGTTAGCACTGCTAATGAAGTGTGGAATTCCGCAGTAAACAAGAGGAATGCCATCATGCGGGCCAGCGTCTGAATGGGAGAGGGAATTGGATGGAGCCAGCCCTCTCCTGCCGCTTGGGCCATGGAAAGGCATAGATCCCTGTTTGCAACACAGACTTCTCATCCCTTGGGAATCCCTTTGGAAATTCTGACATCCCAGAATTTGCTTTTACCCAAAGCAGTTTAGAAACACTGAAACATCTTGTTTTGAGAATGCAGAAAATGCCCCAGTGTCGCAGCAGCCAGCTGTGGTGCAGCACACGGAATGGGGCATGGACCTGCTCCAGGAACAGAGAACTGACGGGCTTCAGAGCAGCTGGGCTGCTTTTCTCTCTCGTCTTTATTTGCACATGAGGTTACATCTTTGGGTATGGGTCTGTGGTCCAGAACAAGACCCCTGTTTATTTGGGGCACTCGGAACTAATACACAGCATCAGGCCTCTTAAATAGGGCTGCTCAAGAAGGGCTACTCTTTCACTAAAACCCTTCCAGACTGGGCATTAACTTTTCCAAAGCACATGCAGTCATTTCCACTCTTAATTACGTAGACCACTGCTTCTTCAGTCTACGTAGTCTCTAATGTTGTCATTTAACATTACTTTATGGCCAGTTATTGTTGCCTCTCCCACGGGGAATACCATGTTCATATTGAACACCGAGATGCTTTGCAACACGCACCGTTCTGGCTGTCCCTATCCTCCCCCACCCTCTGAAAAACCCAGCCCAATTATCCCTGCTTATTTCTGGCTCCCCACAGCCTGCAGGACCATGTGCTCTGCCCTCACCCCAGCTCCTTCGTCTCGCTGTGCTGTGGCTGCTTCCCTCTGCACCCACTCGTGGCAGGCACTCCGTGTTGAAGGGGCGGCTGGAGCTGGGCATCCACCTCCCACCCTTCCCAGCTCCCCAGCCGTGTTGCCCACTGGCAGTGCCACAGGGCCAGCAGGGCACGCTCTGCCCCAGCTGCCCGCACTGGAATGTGCGTTTCCCTCCACACCACCCCGGGAAACAGGCAGGCGTGGGATAATAGAATATATTAGCCCTGAGTCCATTCAGCCCCGGGCTCTTTATGAACAATGGCTGCTAACTGAGCTGATTTTTGCCAAATGACTGGCTTTCGTGCATGAGCAGCAAAGTGGAGCCCCCAAATAGTTCCGTGCAACAATCTGGGAGTGCTATTGCCCAGGGCCCATTGTTTTACCACTGCATTTGAGGGCATGGAGGAGTCACGGCCTTGCCTGCCCTGGCATTTCTTCCCCGGTTTCCCACCGCCGTGCTGGCCCCATCTCAGGCTCAACAGAGGCAGCAGTGATGGGGGAGCCCAGAGAGCCTGGCCAAGGCATCCGCTGTCCCTGCCCTATGCTGGGCGACACAAAACCACCCACAGTCACTCCACACTGGGGCTTCTCTGCCCCTCGGTGCCCACGCTGAGGAGGGGTCTGAAGCGCCGGTGGAAGCAGCCCACCTGCCACATCCCCACATGGGGAGCCCACTGTGCTGTCCCGCAGCAGGGCATCCACAGGGAATATTTGCTTTGGCTCAGACCCCGCTGCGGCCAGCTGGGAGTGGAGGGCTGCGGTCAGCAGGCCCAGGAGGATGTTAGCTCTGCCGTGTTTATTTTCTGGTGTTCTCAGCAGAGAGCCCCAAGGTTCTAATAACACTGATGGAGCCAGAAATGCTCCCGCAACACAGGGATCTGCGAGAGGAGGTTTCCGCTCCACCACCGCAGCCCAGTGCCCGGCACTAACTGGGATGCTAGGGATGCTTACACCGAGAGCCAGCCTGTGGCGGGGCCGGGATCAAGGCACACAACAATTGCAGCCGATGCCTCCCGTTAGTGTGAAATTAGCACCATTATATGCTATAATTAAACACAATCAACAAAGGGTTTACTAGCTGAGATAACACATAAAGAACTACACCAGCTCACACCTTCAGCACTGCTGAAACTCTGACCGTCTGCCCCTGGTCCCAGGAGGGAACCGATGGCAAATATTTACAGGGGCTTATAAATATTTATCCTGCAATAACTTGCTGCATTACGGCACATTCTTCTCTGTGAGGCTCAGCTTTGCCCCGGACCAGGTGCAGCCAAGAGGGTCTGCACTGTGTATAAAGTTTGTCTGAATAACATAGAGTGAGCACTGGCGTTCAATAAAACCAGCAGCAGCCGAGCCACTTGCATGAAATGCCCTGCGAGTCAGCTCTTACCCAACAAAAGAAAAATGTGGCTGGGGAGCACAGGTGTACCGGCACCTCAGTGTGGGCGCAAACCCCTCCTGCATTGCCAGAGGAACCTGGAGAAGTGCTGCACACCACTGGGGAGATATAAATCACACACTGGGCTGATGTGATGGGGGAACTTTGCCCCAGAGCAGTCGCAGGGACTGAGCACACAGGGACCCTTGGCTCCCACCCTTAGACGATGGGAGCTGGAGACCTGCCCAGCACAAGGAAACATTTCCTCACACTCCTCAATCTGTGCAATCCTCTGCCCAAGGAATCAACTCTGAAATCACCAGAGATCACTGAGATCAGCTCTGCAGGCAGCAGCTGGGCAGCAGCTCCCCACAGTGCTGCATATGGAGGGCTCCTCTCCAGCATCTGGAACCTACAACACCATCAAGAACCACATCAGGATCAGCCTGTCACAGTTCTTCCTTTGGTTCTGCAGACCTGACAGACCAAAGGATCCTTAACAGGCCCCTGTGTTGGTCACCAGGTGAGTACATGAATTATCCACAGAGTCTGAGAGCTCACCGGGCCTCTCAGCCCCAAAGGAAAGCCAAGATGCTGGCTAGGGTTTCTGGGAGTTCTTCTTTGAACCCTCCATAACAAACTCCAGAAAATAAATGGGTTTGTACTTTTTCCCTGACTTCCCCAAATAAAAGCCCCTCTCTGCTTCTTCCCTGTGTTCCTCGTGAAGGGCAATGGGTGAAGGGCAAATGGTGCTGGTGTCCGGAGCACAAGCCTGGAGCTGGCAGCGCGGCAGCACCCCAGGAGTGCCGGGTACCCGTACCAGACCTGCCTGACCGGCACCAAGTGGCATCCTCTTCCTAGCCCGCAGGGAGGATTGCCAGCCCTGCCACCAGCAGCACACTCTCTTCATCTGCTGCCGGTGCAAACTCAGCTTGCTCAGCAGCAAACAGAGCCTGAACCACTATTCAGCTTTGTGGTTGTTCCATTTGTTTGGAGGCCAGATATTTATCTTCCCTCAAATAATTTTTTGAGCTGTCCATTCACTTATTTATTTATTTTTCTCGAGCTCAATGATTTGCGAGAGCATGAGCAGCCTGTTGTTCAGAAACCATGTAACAATCTCCAAGCAGCACTAGAGATGGACTCCTGAACTACTTCCTAAAAGGAATAAACATTGTGGAAAGGCCCCATTGTGTATACTCTAGGTTGCTATTTTCTTAACCCTGTCTCATTAAGATGGATGGAGTTTCTGCTTATTAGTAATTTGGCAAGTTCCTCTTTGTATACACTCTGCACTTCTCACTAATGACGCTTTGCTTCAGTGATTAACAAAAGAGGCTTCCAACACAGTCAGTGAAAACACCGCCCCACACTTGAGGCACTGGAATGGAAACCCAATGTTCTGGGGATGCCGTTTTTGGAAGACAAGAAACTGCAGGGGAACCCAGAGAAGGAAAAACTGCTGGTCATAAAACCCTCCCTGACATTCAAATAATTTTGACCCAAGGACATCGGTTCTTTGATTTACACGCACAATTGCAGAGCTGACGGAGCCTGTAACAAAGCCATTCAGAGCCCTTGCACTGCTGTTCCTAAACCACTGCTGATGGAGATAAAGCTGGCACTGCTGCCTCCTGGATTTACAGCAGGCCATTAAAGTATGTTTACAAGGCTTTAGTACAGTGTACGCATCTGGTAAATCATTCATTGAACAAACAGCTTCTGGTGTCATGCTCCCTCTGACAACTTTTTCTACTACCATGTTACTCAGCACAGAACCCTCTGCTCCAGACCCTGTTTGCTGCGTCACCTGCCTGCACGCACGTGCCCAAGCAAGAGCCGTGCTCGTCCCTGGCTCTGCACGTGCAGACGGGGTTGGCACTGCAATCTTCATGCTGTTTGGTGCGCACCTACAGACAAGCCCCACGCAGGTCTCTGGCACCCCTGCTGATCTGTACTTTACCTGTGAGCAGGGAAAGCAGCATCACCTGCATGGGCCAGAGTCCCAGCTAGCGAGGCAATGGGCAAGGAATGAGTCAGCAGGCTGTTTCTCCTGAGCGATAGACATGAGAGAAGAGAAGGCAATCCTGCAGGTCGGCCAGACTCAGGGTGCGCTCAGCTTCTCGGCACTGGCTGGGGCCACGGCCAGCTTCAGGTTGGTCCAGTGTGCACAGCTCAGAGGGCATGCAGGACCTGAATAGTATCAAGAAGGTAATCCTGCAGCCGGAGATGTTACAGGCAAACCAACACCCTGGAGTCTCACCAACAGGTAAGGTAAAGGTCCTAGATGAAGCCTGACCTAAGAAAATAGCTCTTCTCTGCCTGCAGCAGTTCATAAGCCAAGCAACACACAGTGTCCCATCTGAGCCAGACTGCACCAGCAGCACCAGCACCATCCCTACGCCAGTGGTGAGCAGTCAGACCCACCTTGGCACCAAGGGCTCGCACTGAGGAGCATCAGCACGGGCACAGTGGAAGGAAAGTTGGATGGAAATGGGGAGCACACCGAGAACATGCTGAGAGGCAGCACCAGTCTGTCCTGGCACCAGAGTGGCATCGTGTGCAGACCATGCACAGGACCCATGCTGGAGTTTCCCTTGGGGTGTGAGAAAAATGCTGTGTTTGGTGCCTTGCCAATCATGTCAGCGCCTGAGGTCAGAAGGAGTGGGAGCAGCCGGGAGCCCCCACGACACCCGTTGTGCCTCTGTGAGAGCATGTGGCCAGTTGTGCAGTGATCTGTGGCTGCAGCTTTTCTCCCCTGGCCACGGAGCTGGGCAGAGGCCAAAGGGTAAAGGGCAAAGCAAGGGAGCAGAAACAAAGCTAGATCAGCTCATTCATGCAGACCTTTTCAGGAGCTTTTGGGTGGCTGGACAGATGGACATGGGAGTGCAGGACTCACCGTCTGTGTGCAAATCACTGTGGGGACACACAGGCTGCCGGGGGCCATGCTGTCAGGAGGAACAGGATCCTGAACTCACAGTGGGCTTTAAGCAAAATAAGGGTGCAGGGGCTGCTGCCATCTGGACTCAGGGATGGAAAAGCAGGGGGAACAGTGAAAACATGGCTCTCCGCAGGGAAAGATGCTGCATCCAGTCCTGTTCCTGCACAGGCCAGACCTCCCCACCCAGCTCAGGGATGTTCGCACCACCCGGGCATTTGCCAGGGCTCGGGCAGCTGCCAATGGTGGGAACCCCATGAGGGGAGGGGAATTGTCCCAGAGCAGGAGAGTCCATGGGGCAGGTGGGAAAAGGTAAACCAGCAGGGAAGCAGGGGGAGATCCCTGCTGTCATTCCACCTACAGCAGCGACCCAGGGGAACAGAGCCTGGAGAAGCATTTCACCAGCATCTGCCCTGCCTGGGTCTCTCCTACAGGCAAAGAACCTATTCCCCATCCCAGCCCGTGCTGCGCTCAGGGGCAGGAGGACGAGAACACAGGATCCCCTGGATCAGCCTCCGACATTGCACTCTTCTCAGGACTTGCCCTGTTTCCCACCATCACCCTGCACAGTGACCTGGCTGCAACATCCATCAGTGCCAAAATTCTACTGCACCCAGGGAATTCGGAGTGTCCCTGCAGTTAAGGTCTTGCTTAAGCGTTTTCCTAAATAAAAATCTATTAAATCCACCAGGAGCATCCCTGCTCCCAAGCCATTGCTTTAAGGGGTGGGAAAAGGTGGTGGCTTTGCCACAAGGCAGCTGTGCCTTGGGGTGAGGAGGGAATAGGCTGGCATGGTCCCTCCAGCCTCACTGCTCACAGCTGTTGCTGCTGCTAGCTTCCGAGGGAGACTGGGACATGTTGGCTTGAGGCTGATTTCCTGGGGCACAACAGTTTTTTATGGGCTGGCAGGGCTTCCGGGAAGGAGGAGAGGGAAAAAGACATTTCCTTGCCCTGTAAACAGTTTTATGGAAGACTTTGAGATTTAAAGGAGAACTTCTTCCCCCCTTCTGAACTTTAAACTGCTTATGGAAGGGAATTCAGGCAGGCAGCAGAGCCCAGAGCTCGGCAGCAGCCTGTCCTCTGCACATTGGAGATCCTACTTCTTCTTCCCTGCCCGAGAAACACATGCCCAAAATCCAAGTACATAAATTTTTTCGAGCCTAATTCATTTTGTAGATTGATGGAGAAAATCCATAACAAATATTTATGACTTTGCAATAAATAACCCTTACAGAAGTTCCAAAGAACTCTGGCGAGTCTCAAGGTAACTTTCAGCGAGTTCCAGGGGTCAGGGCAGACCGGGATACTGCGCCTATAGTGCTCAAGCCCAGGCTCATCTGTTTTGAATTATTGGCATTACTCAGCGGAGCAGCGCTCTCAATGGAGCGGCTGTGTTGGGATTCCATGCCATATTTTATTTCTATGGTGGGAGAGAGGCTTCAATAATTATTAGTTGTGCTCGGTTCCAGCCAGCAAGAAACCAGGTCTCGGTGAGCAGGGGCTGGTCCTGCTGGTGTCCGCAGGCTGGAGTGGGAAGGTGTCCATTCTTCGGTGAGACCTGCCCAGCACAGGACTTAGGGATGGACATTGTGCATTTGGCTGCCAATTCGAAACCTGGACTTGCTTGGATGCTCATGGTTGTCTGGTCTGAAGGGGTCTGTTGCTGCCTGAAAAGTGCCTGTGTAGCCCCTGCACTGGCCCAAGCGGTGGCTGCTGCTCCAGCCGGGCCAGCACCCGGCAGAGCTCGGGAGCACCAGGCAGAGCTGCTGTCACAGCCCTTGGCCCCCATTCAAGGGACCTTAACAGCGCTGCAGCCACAGCCTTTGCTGACTGCAGGGATGCTGCAGCTCAAAACATCAAAGCGAAGTGGCTGAGGCACAGCGGTGGGACAGCACAGCCAAGGACAATGTTCCTCAGCCTGCTACAGTCATCTACACTTTGCTTTCTGTTTTCCTGGGGGGTCCTCACCTTCTCACTCATGCTGGCCCCACGGCGTGCCCATGCTGTGCCAGGACCACCACCGTCTTCGCTGCGGTTGGGCGGAGCCATCGCCAGGACCACGCCGGGCAGCAGCATCACCCACCCTGCTGAAGGCAGCTGGGAGAGGCATCAGGCAACCGCCGGGGCTGGCAAGGGGAGGTGGGCGCCACAGGACAGCTCACCCTCATGATCCCGCATGCCGGCACAGAGGTGCTGCTGAACCACAGCACCGGCTCTCCAGGAGCCACAACCGGAGCGAGACCATCCCTGCTCCATCTTCGTTAGCTCTTAATCATCACAACGGGAAGGGAACCCGACGGCAGCGTCGCGCTGCTCCCCCGGGCGCAGGCTCCTTTCAGGGCTTTCAGAATACAGGGTCAGACATGTCTTCTGACCTGTGCCCTGTCGCTTCCCTCCTCGCCATAATTATCTAATACAGCGCTCTCCCTGCCAGGGACAATGAAACAATTTGTCACTTCAATTGTCTGTCAGTCAACACCGGGGCCTTTTCAACAGGCCAACACATGTTTTTTGAGAGCTTGTCAGCAAAGGCTGTCTGGCCAGGCACATAACCATGGAAAATGGAACCTTTGTTAATTCTGGTTCTTAGAAAAGTAAATCTATTCACTTGCTTTTTTCAGGCCTTCAGTTTGGAATTTGCACAAGAAGCTGAATTGCCCCTGATCCCTAAATGATTGGTCAGAGGATTTGCATGAGGAAGCAGAAATTAATTATTCTTTTCTTTTCTTTTTATTTTCTGTAATTGTGTGTTTAGAAATGAGATTACATTCTACAGCAGCACGAGGAGCTGGGGGGAGAATTGCTTTGCATTTGTTTAGCTCCTTAGAGTTAAGATGGCCTAATCGTTTCAAGCATTTCCTAAGATTCTCTCTCTCTTTTTCTGCTTTAATGAGCAAACAAAGATTGTGCTACTTCCTGGGGAACTTTTCTGGCAGCTGAGCTCAGCAGTGGCAGCCAGGGGCTTATCCCTCCACTGAAATGGTCTTCGTGCTGCTTTCAGCTTGCAGGGCACAAATGCATCCCAGAGCTTATGGGCTTGGGAGCCTCATCAGCTCCTCAAGGCGGAGAAAGGGCGAGATGGGCTCCACCAGCCCAGGAGGAGGATGCTGGTGCTCAGGTCGCGCAGCCAGCATGCACGAGGAGCCCTGGGTCAGGGAGGGGCACGGGGGCATCTCTGAGGATTTGCCTGGGCCAGGACTGAAGCTCTTGGGATGTGGATCTGCCAGCTCCAAGCCCTGTGGTCAAGCCCCTGTTCCAGCCACGCCGTATTTTTGCTGTATGAAGTCGTAGAGGGTCTGGTTCTGGGACAGTGGCTGCATTGCAGAGCCAGGAGCAGCCACAACAGAGCCCCTCGGCAATGTCAGCATTGGGGCCCCACCGTCCACAACCACAAAGCTTCTTTGCACTGCTGAAGTCTCACACAGCAGTTTCCTGCGGCCTTTATGCTTTGCACCATCACAGACAATAAAACTGACAGGTTTGTTAATAGCACAGACACATAATCATAGAGAAAAAAAATCATTTTTTGGTGCTACTTAGAGATTTCTTCTTCTTTTCCCCTCTTTTTAAACCAGTGCCTTTTGAAATTCCCACTTTCTCTTTTGATCCACATGTGGAATCTTATTCCTAAACATTTAATACAAGAAACACCTTCATTGTCAGGCATACATCACACTCTTAACTATGCAGAAGCTTTGTTTTTGGGCAGCCATAGGGTATTTTATTTGAAAGCAGAAATGCAGTGGCCCCTACTCGATTACAAACGTCCTGAGTGAAAGCTTCTCCAGATCTGGCTTTCCAGAACACTACTATCCAAACCTAATTCAAACCATAAAGGGATCCCTGACTTAGAATCTTTTGAGCCTATAAAATGAAACAAATTGGCTTTGCAAGCAGATATCTCAGTCTAAGCTGTGCCTGTGAATTCGATTTGTCCTCTTGGATCTACACTGCATTAGATGTCCTGAAAGCCTCTTTGTTTCAGAGCCCTCCTATTCCACAAGCCTCTGGTCGCTGCATTTGGCTGGAAAACTCTGCTCTCATTACCAGTGAGGACTTGGTGACCCTCTGGTATCTCTGCTTCACCCTCAGGTCTGGGCAGGGGAGGAGCAGCAGGACCTTCACCATGAGCACCCCAAGCATCACCCAGCGAACGGACACCAGGAAGCACATGGGCAGCCCAGCCTGCAGCGGCAAAAAGGGAAAAGTGGCTGCTGGCAGCGGCGACGTTTGGTGTCTCCCAGGGGCAGGATCCACAGCCTCTGGATGCAGCTGGTTTGACTCACAAATAACAAATGCAATCCTGTTCTTTGTGCTCGTTTTCCTTGTGTGAACACAGAGCAAGATACCCGTGGCTGCAGGTTCAAGTGACCTTCCCCAGGCAACGCCAGGCGGAAACCTTGCTGGCCACTTTATTGGTCCTGCTGGAAACCTCCCCGCACGGGGCCAGGGGCTCTGGCATGCCCCTGCGCCTCCCAGGACATGCAAAGGGGCCGGGGCTGCACGGGTTTGCTTTGCTGACCTCTGTGCACTCCCCTGGGCGCTCTGCCTTCACCAGCTCCCTGACCCCTCCCCAGCACAGAGAATGAGCTGCTGCCCACTGCCAGTGGCCTGGAAGCAATTCCTGTGGCACTGAGGGGCTGAGGGTGGGCAGTGTCTGACAAGACAGTTGTACAGGCAGGGGGGCTTTCCAGAACCCCAGCTTTAGATATCGCATTCCTTGGAGGTGCGTGAGCCACCATGACTTAAGTTTCCCAGTCTTCAAATACGCTGCTGTGTGACCATCCCAGACATCCAGGCAGAAAGGCACGGATTCGGTGCCAGCACAAAGCAAGGCTTCCATTCCCACTGTTCGCCCGAGGATGGGTTCCTGGGGATGCAGCCCTGGAAAGCACCGTGGTTGTGTTGGGAGAGGCTGCATGGTGCGGGTCAGCTCATGGTGCACAGCTTGGAGTCACAGCCGGGCTCTCCCTCTTCAACAGAGTAATTTACCACCTCTCTTTATGATTTCATGCACACTCACTGTATAATTTTAACAGGCTTATTCCAATTCACCATCTTTGAATAGGAATGAGCCTGTTAAAATTATGAGCCACTTACGCATGGAACCATAAAATGCTACAATGCAATAGGGGATCTTTTAGCACAGGCAGATTATAGGATCAGCATCTCCACACTCAGCCTTCCTGTACACAGGGCAAACCTGGAGGATTCCCAGGGACTACAGTGTTTGCTATCTTCTCTATTCCATCCAGCGGTTGTCTTTACATGAACACCTATTAAATTACATTTGTCTCCTTTCCTGGTTTGAGTTTTCCTTTAAGGCAGGGAAGAAACACATTCCCACTTTCCACCTCTGGGATCCTGCAGATGGGAGGCTGAAGTCTCCATGCAAAATAAGAGAAATCCATTCTTACACTTGCTGGGAGATGAGCTGAGCAACTGGGTCCACTCAGGAGGAACTCTGATCTCCTGAGCTGTATTTTTAGTGTCTGATCTCAACACCTTTGTGTTTGCAGTAGCCCCTGACAGAAAGCAAAAGGTTTTGGTGCAGAGATGGAACATATTTATTCTTACCTGCCCCAGTGTTAATGATTTCCAGAGGTGACCAGATACGGGACTGAGGAATCAGCACATTTACCTAACCATAACAATTCCAGAGTCATCTCCATGTAGTGGAAATCATATTCCACTGCAAGGGCTCCAGAGTTTACTATGAAGGCAGCAGCATCTCAGACATCCTGAAAACATATTTATAGTAAAATTGTAATTGGATAAAACCTTGCATTCAAAAGCACATTCTTTGAGAATATTTTATATGCACATAAAACATCTGAGAAAATGTTAACATTATGATCCTAACTGTTTACACATTGGAACCAGCTAAAGGTCAGGAAAACACAGTCCATCTGGTACCGTGCTTGAAGCGGGATATTTCTGAGTGCACTTCCCTCAGAGTTCACGCGGTACAAACCCAGCCACGACTGCGGGCGCATTGCGATGCATTGTGACACAAGGTGCCGATCGCAGAGTTTGCAGGAAGAACAAGCCCTGTTTGATTTTGTCAGTGTTGTGTCTTGGGTCCCAAAGAAAGGACGACACTGGCTGCATCCCGTGGTGCTGCAGCTTGTGCTGCGGAGTGCTCGCTGGCGTATGTAGCCCTGCAGCCAGCCTGGGGAAAGGTCTGCAAGGCACAGAACGCTGCTGGCACCAGGAGGAAAGTCCTGCTGCAAGCTCAGCCCCTGCCAAAGGGCTGTGCAGCTTTGGGGGCAGAGCTGGCGGGTGCCCGGTGACCTGCAGAGTGCAGGAGCCTGGCACGAGGGGACCGAGCCCTGCGGCTAGCGGTGAGTGCGGCTGGGAGGGATCAGGGCTGAAGCAAAGCCCAAGCCTTGGTGAGACCCTGGCCAGGCGAGGCTGGCGAGAGGGACAAGCGCGGTGCTGGTGGCACTCCCGACTGGTGGTTGGCACAGCTGGAACCCCTTGGAGCAGGAGAAGCTGGGCAGCACTGGAAGACAGGCTGTGAGGGGGATCCTGGGCTCAGAAGCAGGAGACATCCCGGGCTCAGGAGCTCTGCCCCACACCACCCCACAGCACTGCGGCTTCCTATGGCCAGTAGCTTCCTACGGCCAGTGCGGAGATTGTTTGCTCACGCAAACCCATTAGGTGTTTATTAACCTTCATTATAGAGTGCTAGAGGGTTAATTAGTTCAGGCTGTTTCTGTGGGAGGGTATGGGGGCAGGAGGGAGAGGCAAGAGCAGCAGCAGCCCATACCCAGCTGCCAGGGTCCGTTGCTGGCCATGGCCAGCAGCCTCTGAGGATGGCAAGTGCCACTCCTGGAGGTGACGCCTGAGCAACTAGGGCGTCCCTTGGGTGCCCCTTCCCTGGCTTGCAGCGAATCCTGGCCTCCGTCAGACTGGGCTTAGGCCAGGAGACCTTCCAGGAGCTGGCCGGCATAGATGTGTCCCCAGAGCCTGTGTCTGGGGACAGTGACAGCACTGTTCATCATATTATACTGTTGTAAAGCTGCTGCTTTTGTCCGGAGCATCACATGATGGCTGCTATGATATTCTGTAAAAATGAAAATAAATAAATCATTCTTGTGTTCATTTCCTCCTTGTTGAACTCTGGTGCGGTTGGCAGGGGACAACAAATGATTCATCAACCTTAGCACCAGGTGGGATGCAAGGATGTTGAACCCTTGCCGATCAGAGCCCACACAGGGCTCCCGTGCCAGCACACCCCTTGCAGCCAGGAAACAGGGAGGCGAGGGGTGGTGGCGGATGCTTGCCGGCCCCCAGCAAGATACTTTCATGGTGAATCACCCTTCCACCAAAGCCTGAGTTCACACAGCGTCTGCTCCCAGCTGACCCCAGGACAGAGGCATTTTTGGCTGGCTTTATCAGAACCTGCTCCCTCTGTAAATATGCATGGACGGTGGGAGAGCAGTAACTGCAGCCTCCCAAATCCAAGTCACCCATGCTGTCCTGGAACCCGCAAGCCCTTCTGCCAGCTCTTACCCTGGCACAACAGAATCCATCCCTCTTCCCCAGGGAAGGCTGAAATCCACTTGCAGCCATGAAGAGAAATCGAGACCCAAAATGGCTTTGCTAGAAAGACAAACTGGGGAGTTTCTTCCTTGCTTACAACAGGGACAATCCATCACCAGCTGCGCGATGCACCTTAGAAGCAGCTGGTACTGGGCACCAGTGGGGCAGCAGGTCTGGAAAATGCGTCCCTGATACTGGAACTGCATAGCCTGGCAGCGCTGCCACCCCAACCAGGGTCTCCTTACCGCTTGGTGGCCCCCCTCGAGCCGAGGATTAAGGGTTAATGCTTCTTACTCCTCCACTGGCACTGAATTCCTCTTGGCCATCAAAAGTCCTCTTGCAGAAGAAGGACAATGCTGTTCCATGCTCTGGTGTGATGTGAATGAGGCAACCCAACTCAGCCAGTGTGCAAAGGGGGACTGCAAATGCTACAAACATAGGGCCCATGGAGTGGAAGTCTGAGAAGCTCCCAGGTGGAGCCCCCGATCTCCCCAGCTGTGCTCAGACATGGTGGTACCCGCCTCTGCTGGATGCGTCCCCTCCCAATGGTCTTCCTAGCCTCCTGGATGAATTAGCGTGGTTTTCACTTCAACAGCAAAATGATAAAGGTTAAACAGAAGTAGAAAATGGTAACTTTGGAAGGGTGTTGTGCTGCTTCCTTTCCACACACCCAACACCCACTGGCCCAGTCTGCCACCCATCAGGACATTCCTAGTTTACCCCAGAAGCCACTCCTGGGATTTATTTGCCCATAAGATTCCACAGACCGACTTCGGGTGTAAGAGCGGCTCCTCTGAATACAGATTTCCCTGTCCCATGTGATGGAGGAGCACAATTTATCAGCTTTTTAGCAGAAGAAAATGAAAAAACAGCAGAAGATCCCAACGTAGGAATTCTTGCCCAACTGAGCCCTGGCTCAGGTACAGATAACAATGGCTGTGGCCCTGCCTAATTATTTCTGCTCCACCTAATGGTGAAAAAACAGTCATTTCCACTTACAAGCCACTCTGTGTGACCTTCAGGAGGGTGATTCCCCCTGTGGAGCTGCAGCTTTCCCAGAGGAATCAGTGCTGCAGCACCACAAGTGCTTTGAAGAGGGATTTCCCCAGAAGGTGGGCATTGGGCATTAGCATTTTCAAATTACTATTGCATAAATCCCTCTCTGTAGGAGCTCTGCCTTGAAATCCAGCCACTGTTGTCCCACAGGCGCAGAGCTGCCAGCAGGCAGGGTCATGGGCTGCCGTCAGCCCTCGGCGTGCACGTGCTGCTGTTCTTCCAGTGCTGGCCGCACTCATGGGTGCCACTGCCGGTGCCTGCTGAGCCCTTTGCTGCGCACGCGGCTGCACAGTCCCGCAAGCTGTTGGCTTCTTACCTTCATAAACCAAGCACGGTGTTGATTGGCTGTGTTTGCCATCTCACTTGTGGCCGCAAAAACACACACAAGTTATGTTTGGCAAGGGAATAGAGCTGAACCCCACAGTTAAGACACTGCGGCTGCTTCTAAACAGGGCTGGCAAGTGGAACACCACGCAGCCGCACTGTGCTGGGCCAGGTTACCCAGCCAGGAGCATCTGCATTCCCGAAAGCAGGGACTGGAGACCACCTTTTACTGCCAACAGCTGGAATTTCAAATGCTTTTGCAATAGACAGAATCTAGATTGAATTGTCTTTCTATTTTTTACAGGCTCTTCTTATTTAATAAATAATAATCGTTTATTACTGTGTTGTAAAATTTCATAAGCCTTTTCTCAGCAAGAATGAAAACAATTCAGAATAAAACAGAAAGTGCTTTCAACAGGGTGATGCCAAGGACTCATGAAGAAGGAGCACTTCCTCAAGAGAGGTTGGTACAGTGCCGTCAGCTGAGACAGCAAGAGTTCTGGAGGAAAAAGTAAGACTGATGTAACCAGTAAATGTCTTTTCTCCCAGGCCTTGCTCCCCTGCTTTCCCCAAAACCTCCCCTCTCCAGAGGCGAAAGCCATCCTGTTCCAGGAGTGTCTCCTTTTCGCTCAGCAGCCGGCAGTACTGCCGTGAGAAGGAGCAGGCAGCGTTAATGCTCCAGGGAGAAGAAGAAATTCATACAAACCCAGCAGGGGCAGGAAGGGCACGGGGTGGTGGTGGGAGGTGAGCCTGCAACCCACAGGCTTCACTGCAGAGCGATGGGTGAAAGCCAGGCGAATATGGGCATCGGGCTCTTTTTGTCACTTGGGCAAAGGAAGACACCTATGCACATCCCTTCTCCCCAACAGCCTCAGCTCAGGAAGGCCAGGCTCTCTCCCACAAGTCCCACTGTGACGTGAAGTGGGACTGTTCTTGGGTGATGCCAGCTGAGGCAGGGAGGGACTTCACCTCCATGGTGAGGTGAGTGGATGCCGGTGAAGCAGCGTCCGAGCAGTGTGCTGGGGATGCCTCGGCCCCACAGCTCGGTCCCCACACCCAGTGAGCCGAGCAAAACCCTGCCCTCCCCATACCGCGCCCGACAGCTCCCACACAGTCATGGCACGGGGCGTCCTCACCCCGTGAGCCTGGCAGCACTCCAGGGCTGCCTCCCTCCCAGCCTCAGTGCCCGGGTTTGTGGGAAGAGAATCAAGCCCTCCAGTCTGCTCTAAGTCTGACCCAGGAGGGATGAGTGTCTGCACCCGGGTTCATTCCTCCTTGGGATGCCTGGGAACTCTTCTCCTGGATATCACCCTCTAAGTAGAAGCCTCAGCAGGCTGAGAAGGAGCAGCTGCAGTAAGCAAATAATGAATCTGAATGTCCCAGATCTTTTGCTTCCCTTTGCATTTCATTCACTAAGTGATGGTTTCCAATAATTGTTTAAATTAACGTGCCACTGATTAGCTGACTTCTGAAACTTGGAGCAGTGTCTTCCGATCATCTCTGATTTCACAACTTGCAGATGACCAAAAGACTCCCAGGAATGCCGAAGGCAGGAGATCAGCTCCACTTGCACAGGTCACAGAGTAAGCGACACGGATTACACGGGGATGATCCAACCCAAACATGTTTCCTAATGCTGCAGGCGATATCTGTGAGGCTCTGCAGTGCTGAGCAGTGACGGAGCAGCGCTGCTGCGCCCACCAGTGCAGACACGCGCTGAACAGTCCTGCGACGGAGCCGGCAACAGGGTATGCTCTGAGGGTCCCTCACGTGGCCTCAGGAAGCACTTGCCAGGTTCGCTAATTGTGCCTGTAATTAGTGTCTGCTTTTTATTAATCCTGCAGGCACAGCTTGCCATGGGGACCTCAGAAACCTTTGCTCAGTGGATTCATTCCCCAGTTTCCTCGCTTTGGGTTGAGCTGGAAGGGACTGTCCCTCCTTTGTGAGGCCCTGGCACTTATCCTGAACCCCAAGGGGTTTGCCTGCTCTGTGCTCATTTAGTATGGTTTTATGTAGCGTCACTGGATCCAGAGACTGCTCCGCTGCAGCACGTGGCCATTCCCGCTCTCTGAAGGTTTTCCAGAGCAAACTCCCTCTTGGTGAGTCCTGGGTGCTGCTGTCCAAAGGCTGTGGGGCAAGTTCTGCCTTCAGACCAGCGGTGGCTCCTGCTGCTTCCCTGGTGGGACCCAACTGGGTTCTCCTGCAACCAAGCCAATTCTGGCCTTGCCTGCAAAGCCCAAAGGTTCATGGGACTGGAAACCACTCCGTGTTTATTAGAGACATTAGCCTGGAATAAAGATGCTGTGGGCACCGCTCCTCTCTCACCCGCTCGAATTCCCAAGTGAAAACGGTGGAAACAACGCTGGAGCGGTGAAACGGCGCACCCGCCCCGAAAAAGGAAATCGCCCGCCCGGCGCCCCCCCGCCCCGAAAAACGAAATCCGCCCGCGCGGCGCCCGCCCGCACCGAAAAAACGGGCAAGGTGGGGTCGAGGAGAGGGGGCGGGTGTGGTGGGCGGAGCGAGGGGCGGAGCGAGGGGCGGAGCGGAGGCATGAATGGGGCGGGGCGATGTGAGGCATGTGGGG